>JADRCD010146345.1:2002-29281 GCA_019843815.1 Montemys delectorum | reverse complement strand
TGTTGTCTCTCTCTCTCTCTCTCTCTCTCTCTCTCTCTCTCTCTCTCTCTAATACAATTTTTAAAAAACTTTTATGTGAGTAGATGTTTTGCCTGCATGTATATGTTTGTACCATGGGCATGCCTACTGCCTTTGGAAGCCTTTCTGGCTTCCAAACCAAAAACCTTTTCTAGGAACCTTTTCTGGAAACCTTTTCTGGAAACCTTTTCTAGGAACTAGAGTTAAAGGTGGTGGCAAGCTGCCATATGGGTGCTAGGAATTGAATCTGGTTCCTTTGGAAGAGTAGCCACTGCCCTTAACCATTGAACCATATCTCTGGTCCCTCTCTGGGAAGTTCTTTTATCTGATTTATTGCCAGTAATCATACTTAATGTTGAAATTTTAGATCTTTTCTCATAAGACTAAATTGTTAGGGATCTTTTACTTCACATGCTGACTTCCAAAACAACATTTTAAAACATTTTTGAAAATTAAATTCTACAACAATTTTACTTAGGAGGATCACTGGGAACCATACATTTCATGCTTACTATCAATGTAGACATGAACCCCTAAATAAAGAATTCTCTTATACCATATGCATAAACTGTGTTCGTAACACCAGTATCAAGGCCGGTACTGCTATTCATAGAGGGTGGGTCCAGTGAACTATGGAAACAATAGTAGCTAACCATGAGATGCTTATTGTGTGTGGTGATCTGCTTGGATTATTCTTAATTAATTTTTTTAAAGATTTATTTTTATTTATTTTATGTGTATGAGTACACTGTAGCTGTACAGATGGCCATGAGCCATCATGTGTGTGGCTGCTGGGAATTGAACTCAGGACCTCTGCCAGCCCCACTCGCTCTGGCCCTGCTCACTCCTGTGTAGTTCACTGTAGCTGTCTTCAGACGCATCAGAAGAGGGCATCGGATCTCATTTCGGATGGTTGTGAGCCACCATTTGGTTTCTGGGCTCTGAATTCCGGACCTTCGGAAGAGCAGTCAGTGCTCTTACCCGCTAAGCCATCTCGCCAGCCCCGCTGAATGAATTTTTAGTCATCTAAAAACCCTCCCAGCAATCTCTGTGGCACTATTCAATGTCATATCACTTTCTACCTAAGGCAGCTGAAGTGCAGGGAATCACGGGGACCAAAGGCCCGTGGCAGTTGATAGCAGTCAGCCTGCAGAAGACCCTCTGGGTCATATGGCCACTCATAATGCATTTCTCATGTGAACCTGTCAGGGTGGTGGATATAGCCTGGTAGAACCTAGTGCAGCTCTAGGCCACCAACATAGAATTATCTCCAAGATGTATTCAACAAACAAAGCCAAATGGCACCAAATAAGTATAATGGATGTTAACATTTGTGTTTTTATAAACAAAGTGGGTAGTTTATATGAAATATATTATGAAATTTGCACCTTTGCACATACTCATTAATCATTAAAACCCAAAAGGTAGGTAGGTATGTGTCTGTGTGTGTGTGTGTGTGTGTGTGTGTGTGTGTGTGTGTGGTATATACATGTCTGTATAGATGTGCATATTTGTGTGTGTGTATGTGGAGCCAGAGGTCAACATCAAGTGTCTTCCTCATGGCTTTCCATCTTATTTTTTGAGACAAGGTCTTCCAATGAGCCTAGAACTGACCAACTGGCTAGGCTGGCTGGCCAGCAAACCCACCCCCCCACTACTCCATGATTCTCCTGCCCCGCAGATCCAGGGAATCCAGCATTCTCAGTGCTGAGATCAGGCATGCTGTTCCACTTTACTTAAAAAATTATTTTTGCATATATCTCTGAGAATGTATGGCATATTCCAGAAAGGGTATATTCATAAAACAGATTAATAACAATTGCTTGTGGGAGAATGAAATATGTGATGGAAGCAAACTGGGGATTATTTTTCATTGTTTGTTCCGTTTAAGCTCATTGGGTTTATTGCTGTTTAAACTAGTAAGTTATTTTAAAAGCCCCCTGCATGTTCTGATGTGCTTAGGAATTGTGTACAGGCACAGCAGTGCGTATTTGTGTTCTTATGTCGAAAGCTCACCGTGCTGATGTGCCCTTTGGTTTTGACAGAGACATTCAACATACAGCAGCGTGAAGCCAGCCAGCAAAGGGATGTCTCAGCGCTTGGATCTGCCAGACCTTCCCCTCTCCGGTAAATGACTGAAATCACAACTTCTTTGGCCTACTTTAGTGGTGTTCACTTTTTGTTGCATGAACTTGAACTTGGAAAACTAATTGGTGGTATTTATGTCTGCTGATTTCATCCCTCGGGGCGCACATTGTGCCCTTCAGAGCCAAATGTGCAGCTCGTGCTAGAACAAGTATTTCCTACTTGCTGTCCTCCTCAGTGTGTGGATGCAAGAGAGATGACAACTTGGCTGCATTTGTGTTGTTTTTAATAAGCTGAATCTCAAGACATATCTTCTCTTCAAAAAAAAGTAACTATGTTATGCAAAAACCCTTGTCTGGCTTTGTGTTTATCCACTGATTCCTCGGGTCTTTAAATGCACCATTTTCAGGTCTTTCTCTGAGAGTCATCCTTTCCTCTTGTTGCACTGTATTCTTTTCAAACTCAAATCCTGACAGTAAGGCCGAGGTCTCATCCGTCACATTTTAATTCCTGCTGAGCCTCCTATGTTGACGGTGCAGAGGTATAGCCAATAAAAAGAGAGTAAGCAAAGCCCTGCTTGGCCTCGAGTCTCTTGGCACTGCCACTCCCCTCCCAGCTTTGGCTTTGTTGTGTTTTGCTTTCATCGTATCTTAAGATAGAAACATTTCTGGTACTGGGAAGGTAGCAAGCACAATGGTCAAAAGCGCTTACCATTCTTGCAGAGGACCTGAGTTTGCTTTCCAGCACCCACATTAGGTGGCTCACCTGTAACTCCAGGGGCTCTGACAGCCTCTTTTGGTCTCTAAGGGGCACCTGCATTCATATGCATAAACTTACAGTCAAACATATATACTTAACTTAAAACTGATCCTAAAAAAAAAGAAAAGAATGAATGAAACTACTTCAAAGGGTCATTTGAAGGATTGAATTAATTCATGTAAAACACACTGAAGATATTGCCTGGTATGTGGTGGGCATCACAGAAATACTTGCTTGTAGTCATGTCTCTTGCTGCTGTCTGCTGAGCCTGATAATATGCTCAGAAAAAAGGAACAGCAGCACTCTTGGTCTAGTAAATATTAGTGATTTTCTCCAGGGGACTGGAACCAAGCTAATACCACAGTGAACTAAGACACAAAAAGTTACGCTTGCTCTGTGTTGTAATTTAGGTATGGAATAGCATTACATCTAAAAATACACAAAGCTGGCTTGATAATCTCCGATTATCATCACCGACAATCATCTCAGCCTTCAGCAATTTAGCATCTTTTCTCAGACAGAGGGTCTTGCCCTTATGTTGATGGCTCCTGACTTTGGCCAGGTAGTGCTTGCTGAAGCTGGGATAATGGTGGCATTCCTTACCAGTGACATTTAACTGTGTCACCTCACCTTGGCTTTCCCAAGGGCTTTTTCCCACACAACACTTCTTATAAAACTAGAGTCACTACTTTCAAAACATGGCTTTCCCCTGCGTTAATGTCATACTCTTAAATCCTTTGTTACCATTTCTAGTGTTCATAACACCTTCACCAGGCAGATATCCTTTCTCAAGAAACGACTTTCTTTGCTCCTCTGTGAGGAACAACTCACTACCCACTAATATTTTCTCCTGAGATGGCAGCAGTTCAGTCTCATTAGGCTCCTTTGCCAATCTAGTGCCTTTGCCATTTCCACGCCTGCAGTGATCCCCACCACTGATGTCTGGGACCCCTCAAAGTCACCACTGAGAGCTGGGATCAACTGCTTCCAAACTCCCGTTGATGGTGATGTTTTTATCTCTTCCCATGGATCACCGTGTTCCTAGTGGCATCTCAAGTTCTGCATCTTTCCAGAAAGCAGTCCATTTTTTTTTTTTTTGCTCAGATTCATGGGAAGAATCATTATTTGTAGCAGGAATAGATTTTGAAACTTTTGTATAATAAACTTTGAAAGCCGGAATTACTCCTTGGTCCACAGGTCGTAAAATGGCCTCTGTGTCAGGAGGCAAAGAAAGAATGTTAATAATATTATTTTTGTACATCTCCATCAGTAGTTTTGGATGACCAACCAAAACAACCAGAAATACCATCAAGGACAATGAGGGTGGAGTTGTTGATTTTGTTTATTATTATCGTACATGTGTGCATTGTATGTGTAAATATGCATGTACCACCACACGTATGTAGAGGTCAAAAGACAGCTTTGTAGAGTTGGTTCTCTCCTGCTACTTTCACATGGTTTCTAGTGTGCAGCAAGTACCTTCACCCACTGGCACATTGCAGACCCTGAGCACAGTGCTATTATTATTACTATTATTATTATTACTATTACTATAAATCACGTGTGTATATGCCTTAGTGTATATGTGTACACCACATGTATGCAGTGCTCGGGGAGGCCAAAAGAAGGTATCAGACCCCAGAGAACTGGTCTAGACCGCTGTGAGCTGCTGTGTAAGTGCTGGTGACTGAACTCAGGGCTTCTGCAAGAGCAGCCAGTGTTGTTAACCTAAGATGTCTCTCTAGCCCCACACAAAGGTTTTGAAAGGATTTTCTGTGTGTGAGAGCAGTAGACCTTTACAGTGAGCTTTAAAGATTTCATACATGGTGTTGTAAAGAGATGCACTGTCATCCTGCCTTCGCTGCTCCATTTACAGAGTATAGGCAGGATTGGTTCAGTACAGTCTTAAGTACCCAGGGCTTGGGGAATTGGTATGGCTGCAACCTAAAAGCATTCAAGTCTGAGCACCTCTTTCCCAGAAATGGAGGGTGGAGGCTGGAAACCTGTCTGCATTGTTATGTAATATAGCACACGCTCCCTATACAGTGTAAAATGGGGAGTAACTACTTGCTCAAACAGTGCTAGGTGAATTTTATAATTTTGTGGTAAAAAAGCTATACAACATAAAATTTACTATTTTACTGAACTCTGTGGGTGATCATATTTTTATGTCTTTCTCGGGGGGGGGGGTGTTCTACCAACTTCCAAATTTCCTAATTGTCTAAAGAATCATTCTTTTGATTGACAAGATAAATAATAAAGTCGAGGCCACAATTATTGCTGTGGAGCTCATTTGACTGCCCTCCTCCTTCTTACCCCCCTAGGCACCTGTCTCCCAGAGATGATTCTGTTTACTATAATAAAGGACTGCGTAGTGAAAACTGTTTGCTTCCAGCCATTTCCAGCAACTGCTTGTCAACACTGAGGTCATCCCAACTGCAGATTAATGTCCTGTTTTTGTTGTTCTCTTCAGTGATGTAGAACTGTTTTTCCTCTGCTATTCAGACCTAATTGGCCTCACCCCCAACATCATGCCCATAATTGATGGCTATTAGCTGAAGAGGTACTGTTTTCTTCTGTGACTGTGGGTGACAGAAGGTGGCCCCAGCTGTCCTGTGATGTACTGCTAATCACCTGAGCCTTACAGCTCCAGCTTCCACTCTATATGCCGGTCTTAAGTGGTTTTTGCTCGTTTTTGCTTTTATGATCCTTTGAGAAATCTGGAGAATTCAGCTCATCCTAATACCTATTTTCACTAATGCTAATATAAAAGGAGCAGAAAGGAGCCTTTTAAAATGTTTTTGCTTAGTTTTTAGTGAACTATAAGTCTGTAATTGAAACAACTTTTTCTCATGTGGGCTATTGTTCTTGCTTCCCAGCTTTTTGTCTGCTGCTACCTGACAGTCACATGAGACAGTTTCCTACCAGCTTTTTCTCTGTGATATCGACAGCATAAAGCAAACACACTAGCTAGAGGCTGGGCTAGAGGAGTAGGTGTCCTAATGGGGTAATTGCACAAGGCTCTTAGAAGGGCCCTTACTTTACTTAATACTTTGATAACTGTTTGAAAATTAATAATCATTTTTTAACAAATGGCTGCTTTGGCACAAGGCTTTTTCTTTCTTTTCTCTTACATGTATGGGTGTTCTGCCTACATGTTGTTTGTGAGCCACTGATGTGCCTGGTGCCTGTGGAGGTCAAAAGAGGATGTTGGATCCTCCTAGAACTGGAGTTACAGATGGTTCTGAGCCATTAGCTGGATGCTAGGAATTGCACCCAGCCAGTGCTTATAACCACTGGGTCATTTCTACAGCTCAACTAGATCCATTTTTATGATATATTTTGTTTGTTTGTTTGTTTGTTTGTGTATGTATGTATTTGTGTGTGTGTGTGTGTGTGTGTGTGTGTGTGTGTGAATATATGCATCCGTGAACATAGGAGGAGGTGGAAAGAGTGTTCCTGTCATTCACCACCTAATCCTTTTGAAGAACCATCCCCCTCTCAGTCTGAGATTCTCATTTTCTTGGCTAAGCTGTGTGCTAGCAAGTACCAGAAATTCTCTTTGTTTTCATTCCTATTGGAGTTGGGATTTCAGATGTGCACAAGACACCTAGCTTGCTGAGATCTGAACTCAGGTCCTCATGATTGTTCAGTAAGCACTCTGAACAACTGAGCTCTCCACCCTGGCCCACGGTTTTACAGAGTATGTGGGTAGTCCTGCCTGGAGACAGAAGACACCATGCCCCCATTTCATCTTTATTATTCCAGAAAGAAAAAAACATGTACATGTGTATATTATGGTTTGTGCACATACTTATGTAGATATGTCTTTGTACTTGAGAATAAAATATGATAGCCAGTCAGATTTCTCCCCTTTTGAAGTAAGTGACACTGTTTTTATTCATACAGATCTTCTGAAGGGAAGGGCTGAGGACCGGAAGTCAGACCCCTACCTCCGAAAGAGTCCCTCACTGGAGTCCCTGAGCAGACCCCCCTCCCTGGGCTTTGGGAACACCAGACTACTGAGTGCATCCACTGGGGGCCTGAAGCCAAGCAAGCTCAGGTAAGTACTGAATTTTAAAGTATGAGAAATGGGGTAAACATCATTTGCCTCCTTCTGTCTCATCCACAGTCAGCTTACTTCTGAATGACAGCAACTAAGATGTAAAACATACCTTCAACAGGTCTAATAAGATGACACTACATAGTGGTTTGGGCCAAAATCAAACGAAAGACTGTACCTTTTTTAAGCAGGAGCTCTTAGATATATCAGTGAACAAAGTCTCTCGTCATGCAAGCCTGAAGACCTGAATTCAATCTCCAAAACCCACGTACAAGAGAGAACCAACTCCACAAAGTTGTCCTCTGACCTCCACGTGCGTGCATTGACACACATATCACACACACACACACACACACACACACACCAATCAAGATAAAATTTTTAAAGTGTTAAAGCTTAAGGAAAGTGGGGCTTGGAGGGTTTGCTTAGTGGTTAAGAGCACCTGTTGCTGGACCCAGGTTCAGTTCCTAGCCCCCCTATCAGATGGTTCTCAAGTGCCTAAAATGTTATTTCCAGGGGACTCACTACCCTCTTCTGACCTCTAGGAGCACATGTACTTCTGTGGTGCACATATATACGTACATTTAGGCACACATGTATACCCATAAAATAAATTTAAAAATCTGTAAAGTTTAAGCAAAAGTACTTGAGAGGTTGTTGGTAGAACAGGGAGTCTGGAGAAGAGTGAGATCTCTGCCAGTAGCTGTGAATGATGGGTGGAACTCAACTCCAGGCCTCTAGAAGGCCCTGCCAAACATACAGCAGACTCCCAGCCAATGCAGGTAGACAGCTGGGGAGTTATAGCCAGAAAGGCAGGCTGGAGCCCTATTGCAAACAGTCTTCAGTGCCAAAAAAAGAGCTTCCTACTTATTTTGGTAAAGCAGTGGGGAACCACTAAGACTGTGGTATTGTGTTTTTGTTTTTGAGTAGTGATTAAGAGCAGACCTGCTATTTAAGCAAGATTATTGAGAACACAGTGGCATAGAAAGAGGATTAGAGAGACGTTTCAAGATCAGTGTTTAAAGGGATGTAGCAAAGACGTGTAGCATGCAGCAGAGGAGGGAATGAACAGTGAGGCTGACGAGGCGGTTGCCAAAAGCCCATCTTTGCACCCATGCTTCTGCTAACTCCTCCCTGCTGGTGCATAGTCAACACACCGGCAAATGTGTTTCATGTTCCCCTTCTCTCCAGAGTCTTCCCTTCTTTTCCATGTTGTTAGTCTTCTGAATGAAGCACCTGGCATCCTACTGCAGTCCTCTCAGAAGCCCCTGGAGTAGTCATCACTGTGCATCCTGCTCTTCTGGGTCTGAACCTTAGCTCCATCCCCTTCACCTGTGATGATGGCTTAGCCTTCACTCCATCAAAAATAGTAAATATGAGCTGGCTCACTAGGTCAAAGCATCTCCCATGAAAGCAGAGGACCTAAGTTCAAATCCCACTTGGGTGCCTTCCACTCATTTGGATGTGTAATTCCATTCTACATTTGGATATCTTATCTAGTGCCTTGCCTTGTGTTCCACAAAACAGTTCACCCTAGATGAGTCTACAAAACCGTCTACTTCAGGGATAAGAGCTTTATAGTGCTGTGATCATCCGTGTGGGTCTTATAGGAAGGTTTATGAGTCTGAATACATTCAGATCCTGGATCTTTGGGATGCAACTGATACTTGATTCCAAATAGGTAAAGTCTGATGTTTCAATAGGCTTATAAAAGTCCCAAATATAGATCATCCTGCTATCTTCAGGTAACTAATAGAAACAGATTAGGAGGACCAGAATTAGTGCTACTCTCAACTCAATGCCATAAACTCAAAGGTAGACTATTCATAGTATTTATCTTCTTCAGAAAAGGTCAGTTAGTGATTTTAAATTCTTATATCTGATACATTCATGTTATTAAGATTAGATTTTTTAAAATTGCATTTATCTTTGTGCGAGCATGTGCCACAGGTCAGAGGACAACTTCTACCACATAAGTATTACAAGGTTTCAAGTTCAGCTCACTGGACTTGGCAGCAAGTGACCAGCCATGGAATTTTTGCATTAATATGTGGCCGGGCGGTGGTGGTGCATGCCTTTAATCCCAGCACTTGGGAGGCAGAGACAGGCGGATTTCTGAGTTCGAGGCCAGCCTGGTCTACAGAGTGAGTTCCAGGATAGCCAGGGCTACACAGAGAAACTCTGTCTCGAAAAACCAAAAAAAAAAGAAAGAAAGATAGAAAGAAAGAAAGAAAGAAATTAATATGCGGCTATGCATAGCAAATTATGCCTATAATAGGCTGAGGTAGAAAGATGAGAAGTTGAAGGCCAATCTTGGATACATAATGAGTCCCTGTCTCAAAATAGAATAAATTTTCAACCTCTATTATTAAATATCTTATTATTTTTATTATTAATTATTACTGTTATTTGTGTGACATTGGACGTTCTTCTCTTGCTCTCCACTTTATTTTTTGAGACAGAATTTCTTACTGAACTTGCAGCTTGCTGTTTGGACTGGGCTGACCGAGTGGCTATTAAGCCCTAGGGAGCTCTCTGCCTCCATTCTCCACACTGGCGTCACAGGCAGGATCAACCATATCTGCCTTTTATGTTGGTGGGGTTTTGGACTCAGGTCCTCTGCCTTCATAGCAGGTGCTCTAACCTACTGAGCCAGCTCCCTAGCCACTTACTTTAAGTATTTCTAATGGTAAATTCTTTGGCCTCTCATTTATCCAGAAACTATTTCCTTTTAATTGTTCAGTTATAAAGAATGACATAATTCTAGGTGTGGCCATTATGACTTAATTTTATAAATTGTCTATATACATGGAAAGGCAAGTATACATGTCCGCCAATTGTACAAGAAAGTTTTTAGTGCGTATCTCAAGTACTTTTCTTAAAACTGCTACATTAGTTTATATTTCTAAGACCTAGAATCACCCACTCCTTGGTTAAAATTGTAGAAAAACAATTTTATTAAGGGTCTGGAGAGTTGGCTTGACTGGTAAAGCATCCTCTGTATGAGCATGGGAACCTAGTTTGTATTCCCACCCTTGCCTTGTCTGTAACCCTAGTGTGGAGAGCAGGGGTGTGTGGTGTGACAGTGGTGGATCCCCAGAGCTCTCACCAGCCAATCTATCCAATCGACGAGCCCCGAATTTGGTAAAAGACTCTGTCTCAAAAGATAAGATGGAAAACAATTTCGGAAGACAGTTGACGCCGACCTCTACCTTCCACATACGTGCCACATACACATGTGCCTTCATGCATACAGTCTCTCTCTGTGCACACAATCAAAACTTTTTTGTTTTCCTCTAAAGGGCTTATAATTTTAGTTTGTAAAGTAAGCTGGGAGTAGATTAACAAGAAAAATATACAAAATGTTGTTAATGTGCAGAAACATAGGAACCATGTACAAAGTATGAGATTGAAAGAAAAGGTCGACTAGTTAAAACCTAACAGCCTCCTCCAGGGCAGGGCAGGTGGGGTCGGGTGAGTCTTAGAAGGGCAGTAAAATATCTTTTGAGCACATGCTCTGGTTGTAGGGTCTGACCCAGGGTTTCTTCCTCCGTTGATCTGGCTGGTGAATGAAGGCTGAAGATAGATGTGTTCATCTTTTCCTTGGCCTCGTCAGATACACGGGAGAACTTTGCACAAAGTCTGTCTCCGTGCTGGGAAGGGGAAGAAAGCGTGGGCAGGGGGACCTTCCATTAATCAGCTTTCCATCATATAACTAAGATGACTAACCTGTCCAAAGAGAAGGTCTGTTTTGGCTCATGGTTTGAAGGTTGCAGCCTATGATCTCTTGGGCCCTGGTGCTTTGGACCTGTGGTAAGTTGGGAGTCTGCAACATTACATAATTACTGTAAGTTTTCTTACTATGTAATATTCCGTGAGTGTGACTGGACCTCAAATTATTTGTCTGCTTGTTGGCACATATTTGGCTATCTTTTTACCATTGTAAGAATGCTACCTTGCTACCTTGAGCACTCTTGGGTCAATGTCTCAATTCTATCTATCTACCTTAGGAGTGGATTCATAATTCCTTCCCACTGTAGGTGTTTTCCCTTTGGCAGGTCTTTCTGTGAAATAGTGTACACTACAAAACTCCTGTTGCAGTAGACTTCTGACTCCATGGCCCCATGCAAAAGGCACTGTATGATCTTGAATCTCTTCTTAACATTTGAATAATTTTGACTAGCATAAAAATTAATGTCAATGTTAAGAGAGGCCAACAGTGGGCTCCTAAACACTGGCTCTTAGGATGCTAAGATATTATAAGTAGTGATGTCATCTCAACTTTGGCTCATCCTGTGCCTAGAATCCATGGTCCATAAGCTGGGCAAAGACTCTGAGTCATTTCATTTTATTTTACTAGTTTTTCCCTTCTTCCCTACTCCCAGCACCTCCTGTAACAGCTAGTTTGAGATTTTACTATACCTTTTCCTCTACCTTTTACATGTTAAAGTGTAGCCATGTATCGGCAGATTATACTCAAATGTGTTGTATTTCACTGAACAAAAAGCTAGATGAATAAGTTTTAAAGATTTATTTTTTTATTTTATGTGTGTGTTTGTGTACCACATGTATGCAGGAGCCCTCAGAAGTCAGAAGAGAACATCCAATTTTCTGAAACTGCAATTATAGGCAGATGTGAACTGCCATGTAGTGCTGGGAACAAAACCTGTGCCCTTTCAAGAGCTGTAAAGTCTCTTAACTGCTGAAGCCCCTCTGCAGCCATTTGGTGGACAAAAAATAAAAATAATTGAGACAGGGTTTCTCTGTGTAGCCCTGGCTGTCCTGGAACTCACTCTGTAGACCAGGCTGGCCTCAAACTCAAAAATCCACCTGCCTCTGCCTCCCAAGTGCTGGGATTAAAGGCGTGTGCCACCACGGCCCGGTGACATAGTGTATTTTTAATGTGACATATTTGGCTTTAGAGTACTTTTCTTTAGAGTACTATTTACATAAACCTGTATTTTGGCTTTTTCTTATATAATTATTTTTTTATATATTTGTGGGTTTTAAAAGTCAGATGTGGTAATGCATACCTGTAATCCCAGTGCTTGAGATATAGAGACAGGAAGATCAGGAGTTCAGAGTCATCCTTGCCTGTAGAGGGAGGGAGGTTAAAACCAGTTTGAGGCATATGAGACCTTGTCTCAAAAGAAACAAAAACAAGAAACTAAAAAAATAAAACAAACAAACAATAAACCCCGGGCTGGAGAGATGGCTCAGTGGTTAAGAGCACTGACTGCTCTTCCAGAGGTCCTGAGTTCAATTCCTAGCAACCACATGGTAGCTCACAACCATCTGTAATGGGGATCCGATGCCCTCTTCTGGTGTGTCTGCAGACAGTAACAGTGTACTCACATACATTAAATAAATAAACAAACAAATAAATAAATCTTAAAAAAAAAATAAACGCAACCATTCCACCAGCATCCTCCTTAAACTGTGTGTTCTTCTTTATCACCAGTGTTGAAAGAAGAGACCCTCTGGCGGCCCTGGCCCGGGAGTATGGTGGCTCTAAGCGTAATGCACTCCTGAAATGGTGTCAGAAGAAGACAGAGGGTTATGCGGTAAGGAGTGGTGCTGCCAAGTGGGCATTTGTAGTCCTGTGCCAGGATGTGCCCCATGTGTGTGTGTGTTTGGTAGCCCGGTTTGCATATAATGTCATCTCTGTTCTCTCAGCCATGACTCCCAGGGAGGGTATGATATTTGTGTATTGTACTATGCAAAGGTCTCCCAGATGAGGAAAGGCAGGGTGTGGGGACAGAAGGCCAGAGGCCAGTGTGCAATCCATCCCACAAACTCTATCTGTAAGTAGTCGCATGTGCTGTAGGAAGGGAACCTTTTGCCTCGTTTCTCCCTAGACAGAGCTGTTTCTAACACTTCTCCCTAAAGCGGGGAAACACTTCCTAATTTGCATAAAGACTTCCAAAGGTTTTCCAAGTATTTTTTCTTAAGCTTTAAGTGTTTTCATTTAGTTAATTTTATTTGTCTAGAATGGTGTTTACTTTCTGAGAAGAGCAGACAAGGAAGTGATACCTGATATAGGTAGAAACTTTTATTATGAAATAACATACACAAAGATAAAAGTACATGAATTAGAGTCTCATTAATCATTGTGAAATGAAAAACAAGCTAAAAACCCCATCCAGAAATAGCATGTTCAGTTCCCACAAGTCTGTCATAACTTTCCAGCCAGAGCCCTTTGCCACTCCCCAGTATACCTGTCTGCCTCATTGCTTCTCCTTGCGGGTTTTCTGTAAATGGGCTTGAGTAGTGATGCCTTTTCTCAGCTTTTAGATAAAAGGAACAAAAAACTATATAATACTTTCATCTGGCTTTTCACACAGTATTAAGTGACTTGGATTCATCCTTTATTGCTGTAACTTATTTTCCTTACTATTTAGTAATACATTCTGTGATGTTGTCATTACTTATCTATGCTATTGATATTCCTATACCTGCTGGATATGCACTTAAGGTTGGAATCCCTGGGCCTTACTGCATGCTCATAATGAGATATGATAGAGGATGCCAAGCAGATTTGTAGTAGCTGTGTGTCATCCATCCTACCGTCCGTCCCGGGAGATCTGTCTCTGTATGTTCTCACCAGCCTGTTCTCCTTGATCATACTTATTTGGATAAGTAGTCACTTATGATGGTTTTGATTTTTGTTAGCTTGTTGGCTAATGAGATTGGCCACATGTCAACTGGTCATTTGGACAGTTTCTCTGTAGACATGTATCTGATCAGACCTTTCATCCTTACTTGTTTACTTCGTATATTTTTTTGATCCTGATGATGGAGCATAGAGTCTCTTATATGTAAAGCATTTTACCATTGAGCTGCTTGCCAAACTCCTGTCCATTTTAAAATAATTTCTCCCTTTTCTTCTTTATTGTCTTTTAAAATCCTTGCTATGGGCTGGAGAGATGGCTCAGTGTTTAAAAGCATTCATTGCTATCATCATTTCTTCCAGGGCATCTGACACCTGCTGATGCATATCCACACGTGCAGCCAAAACAGTCATAGATAGATAAAATAAAACATAAAATCTAAGTTTAAAGATTTTTTATAGTTTATACATAAGCTCTTTGTTAAATAGATGTATCACAAATTCTTTCATGTTGCTTAAAGTTTCACTCCAGAACCAAAACTCTCTCTTTTTTTTTTTTTTTCTTTGAGACAGGGTTTCTCTGTATAGCCCTGGCTGTCCCGGAACTCACTCTGTAGACCAGGCTGGCCTCGGAACT
Organism: Montemys delectorum; assembly: GCA_019843815.1. Classification (NCBI taxonomy): domain Eukaryota; kingdom Metazoa; phylum Chordata; class Mammalia; order Rodentia; family Muridae; genus Montemys; species Montemys delectorum. The sequence goes on along the minus strand of JADRCD010146345.1, from coordinate 15,109 downwards.
CAGAAATCCACCTGCCTCTGCCTCCCAAGTGCTGGGATTAAAGGCATGTGCCACCACCGCCCGGAAAAACTCTTAATAAAAATTATTTATTTTTTTTCAATTTGTATATGTTTGGATGCATGTGTGTAGACATGCATGCCACCGTCGTGCACCTGTGGAGGTCAGAGAGCATCTCTGTAGAGTTGCTTCTCTCCATTTTATGTGGCTTCAGGAATCAAAGCAACTGCTTTTACCTGCTTAGCAATCTCTTGCCGGCCCAGAGCTCTTAGTTTGCACTAAGCTAGATTGATGCATCTTTTTGCTAATGGTTAAGTGCTTTTTGTATCCTGCCCAGGAATCATTTGTCTGAGGGCCAGGTGTGGTAGCCCGTGCCTTTAGTCTCAACACTGTAGAGATAGAGGTAGGCTGATCTCTGAGTTCCAGGCCAGCCAGGAAGACATAGTGAAGCTTTATTTTTCTATAGTTAATGCTAAATGGATACACCTTTTAAATTTCCATGCTCAGCTCCTTTCCCCCTTTTTGCTAAAACTTCAGAGGATTCTGACGTCATATCAGCATCTAAGACCCAATCTCAAGCTTTTGAAAGTAGCCAGGACTAAGAAAGAAGTAGCAAGTAACCATGGCTTGGCTGAGTCCCAGTTAGCTGAGATTCTCTTTGTTGTATTACCAAGAAAGTATGGTAATGGAAACTGGAAGAAAACTGTCAAGAAGAGCAATCAGCCTGGACTGTGGCTGAGCCCAGCGTGGTTGTCTCTGGCTAGATGCTGTCATTTCTTTACTGCAGAAGTGGATCCAGGGACAGACAAGAGGAGTTTAAAGACAATTATAGTTTTCAGAAGAAACTGACCCTCTGCGGTGTGTTGTTATAATTAAATGGCGAGGAGGAGATGGACAGTATATTTCCAGTCAGTTGAGAGAAAAATATTTCCTGCTAACAAAAACTTGTTTCGTAAATGTCTTGGATTAAGTTTTCAAGATACTTTATGTTTGATGAAACTCACAACTTGTTGTGTCTAAAGAATATTTTTCGCTCATTATTAAGTGTCTGTAAGTTTAGAAAGAATTATAAATCACACATGTGTCTACCTTTCACAAACTATTGTCTAGCTAGACCAGTTTGTTCACATTGGTGTCTGGAGCTCTCTGCACTTATACTCACAGAATTAAAAAGACAAAACCAATTGTTGAAAGTTCAGATGATTCATAATCTCTTTGAAGATAATATGGGTTTTTACTTCAAGTAACTTTCTACCTTGCTGTCTTTCTATATGGCCAGGTGTTGAAGTGAAATGGACAGTGTGGAAGGGAAGGAAGCCTTTAAATACTAGTTCTCTGGCTCAGGGTCCCTGCCTGACAGCCAGGAAGCAGCGTTAAGCATTAGAATGCTGAGGCCATCTTGGTGCCCACAGTGTTCCTTTGTGGGGTGCTCTATATTTGTGAGGTTCAAGGCTACAAGTGCAGCAGCCAGCTGGGCTGAGGACAGGGGTCCTTTCCTTCTCCCTTCCTTCACCAAGGGACCTTGACCTGTATTGCGTGGAATTCACTCCAGATCTCTGCAGAGCCCTCTGTTAGTCGCCTCCCAAGCAGCACAAGGCATGGTTGTCTCCATGCACCTTGGCTGTGTTCCTAGGGCTCCGCCATGTCCTCAACTCTGGTGGACACTGGCAATTCAGTCCAGGTCATGGCAAAGTTAGCAAGTGTGAAGTCTGCTAAGACTATGTGACTGTGGTAGCTGATTCTTTCCAGAGCCTCCAGGTTAGGGTCCTGCCCACAACGTGTAGAAACAGAAACTGAGAAAGTTGCTAAGCAAATGCTATTTATACTGCTCCCTGTACGATCAGGTCACACACAAACTTCACAGCTCCTTCTGCAGACTCGAATGTTAGCTTCCCCTAAATTAGATAGGAAGTGATGGTCTTTTCTTGTAGCCATTACTATTCCTGTCATTCTTCTATACTCTACTTCTTTTTCAGCGTGCAGGCTCTTGACATCTTGAGGTGCATAACTGTCAAGAGTACACTTTAGGCTGGGGTCCTCCATGCTGCCCACATATCTGAAGTCCCTGAATACCTGTCTTAGCCCTTCCACATTGCTATGCTACAAAATACCACAGATCAGATGGTTTACAGACAGTAGGAAGTTACTTTTCATAGTTAACAGTTGGGAAATCAAAGACAAGGCAGATCTGTGATGAGGAAGGCCTGTTTCTGTTAAATAGGTAACACTATTGGCTGTGTCCTTGAAAGGAGTAAGACAATTTGCAACACCCTTTTGTAAGGACATAATCCTATCAGGGTACCCAACCATCTTCCAAAGCCTTGCCTGTAAAATCATCACCATGGTGATCTGGGGACTGAGCTGCACTCACAGCCTTTCTCCCTTACCTTTCATGGGATAGTTTAAGGTCCTTTAGAAACAGTGATTGAGTAAGAAAACTCCATCACCAAGATGGTTTCCTCCTAGAGCCTTCCATTGTGATGTACATTTTAGCTTCCATTTTCACCAAGGCCCAATCAAAGTTTGCAGCCTATTCATAGGTACTGAGACCAGAGAGTGAGACTGAACATACTACAGTGAGCTGTGTCAACCCTGAGAGGGGAGCAGTAGTTATAAACTAGATGCTGTGACCTTGGGGTTATGTGCTAATGCGCAAGACCCTGAGTTCAGAACCCACACTGGTAGGTGGGGATATGAATGCTGCTGTCAGTGCTCCAGCTGTGTTGCATCAGCCTGAAGGCCAGCAGCAGCAGCAGTAGCAACTTCTTTTTGTTTTTTAAAGATTTATTTTTTTATTTTATGTGTATGAGTACACTGTAGCTGTACAGATGGCCGTGAGCCATCACGTGGCTGCTGGGAATTGAACTCTGGACAGCCCACCTTGCTCCAGCGTAATACACTGTAGCTGTCTTCAGACACACCAGAAGAGGGCATCAGATCTCATTACAGGTGGTTGGTTGTGAGCCACCATGTGGTTGCTGGGATCCGAACTCAGGACCTTCGGAAGAGCAGTCAGTGCTATTACCAGCTGAGCCATCTTGCCAGCCCAGTAGCAACTTCTAATAGTTTTGATTCATGGCAATTCTGGGGAAGGTGGAGTAACAGAGTTACTTCTAAACCTGATCTGAGAGACAATTAAGTGAGGATTGAGCATGAAGTAAAGAAACTAGTTTTAGGCTACAATTAGAAGGCCACCAAAATAATCATTCATATTGTGGATAGAAAAACAAACACAATCCCCACAAAAATACCAGAGCTCTCACCTCAAAGGGAATAAGAGATAGTTTATTCTAGAACTGAATCTGAGTGATCATATCCCAGGAAACACAGAGCTAGGTTACCCCAGGTTCCTTGTTCCAGGGCAGGAACAGTTGTATAGTAAGAAAGAGCAGAGCCTCATAGTAGCAAAGCAAAGAGTCTCAAGGTATTTTAAAAATACAATGGGGGAAACACAAGAGAGGCAGTTAGAGCAAGATGGGGGAGTTTCTCCTAAGAGATCCAGATGCTGTCTGATAACACTCTTAGCTTTTGGCTTGGTGGAAGTCATAATTTCCAAAAAGGTTTCTGTCTGTTAATCACAGTTATGTTAGGTTTGGCTATTTAGAGGGCTAGAGCTAGCCCAAGAGGAAGTGTAATTTAGGCTCTGGATCTGTAACATTCCAGCCTCTCCATATCACTACAGTTCCCATCAGTCAGTCTGCCTTTGCAGATGTGGTATAGAAGGGATCCCAAGCATTGGGACAGTTAGTGTGAAGAGCTTAGGTAGGAAGGAGAGGACCACGTTTGGGGTAATGGGCAGGTGGGAAAGGAGCAGCCAGGAGTAGAATGAGAGGCCATTTCTGCTGGAAGTGCAGCTGAGCTCCTGAGCGGTAGGCAGTGCCACTCCGGTAGTAATTGGCCTTGCTGTGTCCCAGCTAGAAAAGAGTTCTTGAAGATGTGCACACCTGAGTTGTGCCGTTCTTTACATCCCTCTCTTGTCCCCAAGGAGGAGAAGCATGAATCTTGCCTCCCAGAGGTGTTAATGTCTGCTCTGTAGCACAAGCCCTAATGATCCCCTATGACTCAAGATCCCTGAACACAGTAGAGTAAACTGCATGTCAGTGGCTTCTTTTAAATCTCCAGCCAGCTAGGTGTGGTAGTACACACTCTCATCATTGTGAGTTCAAGGCCAGCCTTGTCTACATAGAGAATTCCAGGATAGCCAGGACTACATAAAGAGATACTGTCTCAAAACATCAAACAACAGGGCTACACAGAGAAACCCTGTCTTGAAAAACCAATGAAACAAAACAAAGTCACTAGCAGGAGATGGAGGATTAGCTCAGTTGAAATTTGTGAGGACTGAACTTCTATACGGAAAAACACACTAATAAAATAATTCACAGGCAATTAAAGTACTCAAAAATACGAAATTGTGTTGTTTACCAGGCAGTGTTGTTTACCAGGCAGTGTGACCCTGTCATAACAGGGCCTGAACTAAAGTCTCATGCAATAGCCAACTTTATTCATTGTATCAGACAATTTATACTCTGAGGGTTAAGAAGTGTCACCTGAGTAAAGTGTCAATCACAAGGACAAGACCCACATTGCAAAACCATGTCTGCCATAGAAGCATGTGAACAAGTAACAATAGCCAGTGGCCATGAGTAATCTAGAGTAAACTCACCTCCGTCTGCTACACTTGGTAGGGCCAAAGGCACATTCAAGAACAGTCCTGGGTTTTGATGGAACTGAGGATTCAAGACTCTTGTTTTCTCACAAGCACTCAGAATTCTCACAGAACTCCATTCTTGGAATGTGTTTTGACATTATGTTTTAAACTAAATATTTAACTAAACACTGGGCATCAAAACGACAGTGCAATTAGAAGAATGGGATACCATTTCTTTACTTACACATGGGATGATATTTTTTGATGATGATGATGATGGTGATGGTGATCGTGATGGTGGTGGTGGTGGTGGTGGTGGTGATGGTGATGGTGGTGATGATGATGATGATGATGATGATGTGGTCAGAATGAGAATCCTGCTCAAAGCAGCTGAGTACCAGCTTTGGGGAAGAAATTTAGAAGTGTATACAGGTACTGTAAAAATCAATGTACCCTTTAACACAGAATTATTCTTCTTTCCTAGATATTTATACCAAGGAATAGTCATAGATGCCTGTAAAGGTCTAATTACAGATTCATTATGCTTTTATTTGTGATTATTTTAAAAATTGGGAATGAGCCAGGCAGTGGTGGCGCAAGCCTTTAATCCCAGCACTTGGGAGGCAGAGGTAGGCGGATTTCTGAGTTCGAGGCCAGCCTGGTCTACAGAGTGAGTTCCAGGACAGCCAGGGCTACACAGAGAAACCCTGTCTCGAAAAACAAAAACAAAAACAAAACAAACAAACAAAAAAATTAGAAATGATAAAAAATGCTTATAGTGGAGAATTAAGTATATTATGTCTGATACAGAATATTATAAAGCCCTTAAGTATTATGCTTCAGGAAAAGCTAAAGGCATAGAGAAAAAAAGTGGGAGCTAGGATACAGCTCAGTGTAGATCATTTATGCAGCATGTTCAAGGCTGGGATTGCACCCTCAATACTACAAAATCAAGAAAATAATAGATCTAAGAGAGCTTAATTCTTTTCCCCTCTTCCTTATCCTTCTTCTTCTTGTCTATATTTGTTAGTTGTTTATTTATTGAGAGAAACTATTCCTTAGCCCACACAGTCACATTTCATACTTCAGAACACAGGTCAGTGATGAACTTCTATGGAGCTCAATCCCAAGAATTCTTTACAGTCTGCAATCACTGCACTCTGAAAGAGAGCAGCCTTCCTTGTGTCTTCAAAATCTTTCATGAGATCATAACTTCTGAAGAAATCTGCATATGCCTTCTTTCTTGGTTCAGTCTCACCAAACTAACAGAAGCTGCAGCTCCCAAGGGCCTCAGTGAATACGCCAATGGTATTTCCGTGCTAACAATAGGAACCTGCGGAAGCTTGGCCAGAAGACCACACAGCTGAACACAACACAGTCATGGTAATGTTTGTCATCCACCAGCGTCTTTCAGTTCTGAGAGAAATGGATGGTGTTCCAGCAGCATGCAAGCGCACAAGTGCATGGAAGACCCATGGACTATAGCAAAAAGGAGTTCACTTTTTCATTGTAAAATAAAATTTTATGGTACAGCCTAGGTTGTTTTGTATTGTGCTGAGGATTGGATAAGGGCCTCACCCACCCTGAGCATGAATTGCACCACTGGAGACTAAAATCAGGGCTCTCTCACTGAACTAAGCCCTACTCCCAAAATGATGTCTGTTTTAAGGAAAAGAGTCAGATACAAATGACATGATATGACTCCATTTTTTTTAATTTCTGGATTAGAAAAACACATAGTGGAGATGGAAAGATGACTTAGTAGTTAAAAGCACTGGCTGCTCTTTCAGAGAACCTGGGTTCAATTCCCAGCAGCCACATGACAGCTCACAACTGTCTATAACTCCAGGTCCAGAACATCTGACAGTTTCACACAAACGTACATGCAGGCCAAACACCAATGCACATAAAATAAAAATAAAGTATTAAAAAAAAAAAAAAAGACAAATCCTCGGAATGGAAGGTAAGTTAGTTCCCCACTCTTCTTCAAACTCATGGCCTCTTTTACCATCAGATGCTAGTGCACGCATATGTGTATTTGCATATGCGTACATATTCCTAAGTATGGCCTGATACATTCATATAATGTTACTTGTTGTATGTTTTTAGGGTTAACCACTTGGCACCGGACAACCAATCGGTGTGCTCTTCCCTGCAGAGGATCATCCCTCCTACTCTTGGCTTTACTCAGTTGCCTGTGGTTTACCATGTATGATTGAGGCCTTGTGGGCTTTTTCCCATACAGTTTGGCTCACATTTGGGCAGTCATGTTGGTGAGACTTTTTCTGATATTGCTTGGAGACACAATTTCACATCCAAGGTCCTCTGGCTCTTAACAATATTTCTGCCTCTTCCTTAGGTGTGGGAATGTTTTCTAAATGCATCCATTGAGACTGGGCTCCACAACTCTGTATTTTAATTGCTTGCGGATTTCTGTAATTGTCTGTTGCAAGGAGAAGTTTCTTTGATGAAGGGTGAAGGCTACCCATATCTGTCTGTGTAAGGACAAATGTTTATAGATTGTTGTTAGCCTGGAGAGATGGCTCAGTGGTTAAGAGCACTGACTGTTCTTCCAGAGTTCCTGAGTTCAATTCCCAGCAACCACATGGTGCCTCACAACCATCTGTCATGGGATCTGATGCCCTCTTCTGGTGTGTCTGAAGACAGACAGCTACAGTGTATTTAAATAAATGAAAAAAATACATAAATCCTTAAAAAATAAAATAGATTGTTGTTAAGGGATAATCTGGTTTAGTAAATTAGTAAGTGCAGATTCTCCTCTAATAACCATGATTTCACTAGCCTTGGATAGTTAGTTTCCAGTACCAGGTTAGGTATCCCTGTTGATTACCACCAAGTTATGTGTGCCACCATTGCACTGGTAGGGATTTCATGGCATGCTGGTCTTGTTATGGTTCCTAGGTGTCAGAGCCGGGGGAGACTCTTGTTTGCTGTGGTGGTTTGAATAATAACGGCCCCCATAGGTTCATATATCTGAATGATTACCAGTCACCAGGGAATACCACTATTTGAGAAGGATTAGGAGGGGTGGCCTTGTTGGAGGAAGTGTGTCACTGGAGATGACCTTTAAGGTTTGTAAAGCCCATGCCAGGCCCAGTATCTTGCTTTCTCTGCCTGCAAATTAGAATATAGCTCTCAATTACTTCTCTAGCACCATGCCTGCCTGCGTGCTGCCGTGATGATGGGAACTAAACCTCTGAAACTATAAGCCAGCCCTCACTTAAATGATTTCTCTTGTAAGAGCTGCCTTGGTCATGGTGTCCCTTCACAGCTATAGAACAGTGACTAAGACAGCTGCCTTTGGAAGCTTGCATTGTGCCTTCTGGTGCCTGGGAGTACTCAGGTCAGTTCCAGCTCAGAGGTCCTAGGGACCGTTCTGAGTGTACGGTGTCTCCAGCACCAAGGGCTTACCTTTCACCTCTGTGAGGAAATCAAGGGATATAGTAGATTTACTTTTAGATTTTTGAGAATCCTCCATCCTAATTTCCTTAGTGGTTGTACTAGGTCAGAATTCTGCCAGCGATGAATGGGGGTTCCCTTTCTCCCACGTCCCCTCCAGGATTTATGTTGGTTGTTCTGTTGATTGTTGCCATTCTGATTGGGGTAAGATGATATCTTGAGCTTGTTTGATTTGTATTTCTCTAATTGCTAGAAATGATGGACAGTTTTTGAACTATTTCTTAGTTATTATTTTTCTTTTGAGACTCAGGTTCCAGGCTTATCTATCTATCTACCTATCTACCTATCTACCTATCTATCTATCTATCTATCTAAATATCTATCTATCTTTTTCTCTTTCTCTTTCTTTCTTTCTTTTAAAGATTTATTTGTTTATTTTACTTATATGATTACACTGTCGCTGTCTTCAGACACACCATAAGAGGGTATTAGATCCCATGACAGATGGTTGTGAGCCACCATGTGGTTCCTGGGAATTGAACTCAGGACCTCTGGAAGAGCAGTCAGTTCAGTGTTCTAAACCCCTGAGCGAGCCATCTCTCCAGCTCCTTATTTTTCAAATGGATTGTGCTTTTTAAATTTTGGGAGTTTGATTTTTAGGGGGATGAGTCTTGATTTTTGATTTTGAGTTGCGTGTATATTGTGGATATTAAGGCTGGCAAAGGTTCCCTCCGTTCTGTGGGCTTCCTCGTCATCCTGTTGGTTGTTTCTTTAGCTGTGCAGAAGCTTCGCAGCTTCATGAAGCCCTCCTGCACATACATCTACATAAACATACTTGAAATAAAGCAATAGAGTAAAGCAGACCAAGGATTGACAATTAAATTTTCTTTAGGAGGTGGGTTTCACAAATATTCATTTTCTTACTGTGATTCATAATGTGAATATATTTTTTGTATTGAATGTTATATTATGACATGTAATTTAGGGATAGAAAGTCTGAGGGAAAGGCCATCAAAAAGTATTACAGTCAATAATTAAACCAGGTCTTTTTTGAAAAGGAAAAAAAAACTTAAAGTGGAAAACAATTCCTATGGGAAGCATGTTTACCTGGGACTGCAGCATTCAGAATTCACTTTAGAATTATTTTGAGGTGCATACCTTCACACTCTGCTCTCTCCCCTCACACCTATGAGGGAGTCAACACACTAATGATTTCCTTTTAAACTGTACCTTTAAAAAGTAAGACATAAACTGAACACAGTGGTGCACGCCTTTAATCCTAGCTTGGGAAGCACAGGCAGAGCTACCCAGTCAAGCCCTGTCTCAAAAACATAAAAACAACAACAAAAAAATTAAAAAATGAATGACTAGAACTAAGGTATGGACATAAAAATATTGCTAAGGCATTTTTCATAAAAAGATTTAAATGTCTTTCCTCTAATTTGTGCATACTGTGTTTAACCCAGTTTGCTCATTTTCTCACAGTCCTTAGTCTTAGAAAGACAATGAACATGAACTTGTTATCGTAGAAGCTCTTACTGTGTTAAACCTTAACAGCATCAAGTGACACTGCTAAACCCTGGTTGGGGTCTTGTCTCAGATGAACGGGCCAACTCTGTCCCACCGCGTTTTTGTAGGGAGGTCCTAGTAGAACCCAGGTCCCATCCTCTAAAGCATATGTTGTCTGTATCTGCTTTGTTGAAGCTACAGGGCCACAGAGCAAAACAGAGACCCTATAAACCAGAGTGTTTCCAACCTGGCCTTTACAGAAGTGTGCTGACCCTTGGCTTAGATAAAGCCATGACGTTCAAACCCTGTTTGGTTTGTATTTCAGATAGCAAGGAACAAGGCTTCAAGTATCCAGGATCTGTTTGAAATTTTATCCAAATCCACTCTGTTTCTTGTTTTGTATTATTAGGAATATAAGAAGCAGAAGATGCCCGCACAGCCATTGAGGGACAGACAGATAGGTTTGAGCCAAGTTTGAACTTGTTAACTAGGACCTTCATCTTCTCTTTTGGAGAAAAAAGTCAGCCTGGTGACATCTGGATTTGAATCTGGACAGAGCACCCACGTTGTAGGCAACTTCCGCTATTCCATCTCTGAGTTCCCACAGAAGAGCACTGTATCTTGCTAATCCAGAAACAAGCAGCCTAGGAAATATCAGGCCATTGCGAGCTCTGTGTGTGTTTTCTTTTTTGAGACAAGTCTCTTGAGGGCTACAATTCAAGGAATGTAAAAATGTTCTGATTTATTTATTGTCTTCTGAGAGACTTTTCTTGACTTCATTATAAATATAGATTCCCAGGGGGCTGGAGAGATGGCTTAGCCTATGAGAGACCCTGCTGCTCTTCTACAGGACCCAACTTTGGTTTCTAGCATCCACTTCAGGGAGCTCACAACTACCTGTTACTCTAGCTCTAGGGATCCAACACCTTCCTCCGGCCTTTTTGGACATCCCCAACACATATACACACACCTTCTAGCATACATAAATATAAATAAAACTTAAAAAATACTCGCAATGGAAAATGACTGTCATCATGCTCTTAGCAGAGAACTGCATTCATGCATTGTGAACACAGTGGATTGTGAAGGCATGCAAAATAAGGCCCAGGTTATCTTAAAAGCTGAAGGAGCATTAGAACTTGTTGGAAAATAAAGATTTAAAAAAAACAAAACAAAAACAAACTTTAGTTTTCCCAAGTTGTGACACACACTCACTTTCTCCCAGTGTCTACTTTTCCAGCTAGTTTTCCTTGGGGGCCCCTCTCGCTTTCCCACTACAGTGTGCATAGCACATGGGTGAGACTACCACATAAGAACTGCATTTGGAGCAAAACTATGAAGCAAAAGCTCTGTTCAGTGGTTGTACAGCAAGTGAGGAGGCCACATCCCCTTGTATATGCGAATCCCAGAGAAGCAGCAATGACCTTCTGCACCCATCAGTTCCTTCCCTGGGAATGTTAGAGATGAATGGAAATTATGATATGAAACCTGGGGTCTGTTGGCTGTCATAGTTTTGCCACGGCAGAGTTGACCCAGGACAGGTCTCCTTAAAGATTTCTTGCAAGACAACTCTGGGCTAGCACTGGGGAGCTTCCGTTTCGGGGGAGTTCTCACAAAGACTGGTTCATGTTGAGCACCTTTCCCTCTGCTTATCGGCAGTGTAGCCTGTGCTAGGCAAAGGATCCTGTGTGACCAGGCTCCAGAAAAACCCTGGGAACGGCACCACTTGTAAGGTTCTCCAGCTGTCAACCTTCACCGCACGTGGCTGAAGGGTTAAGCCAGTCCCTGGGGAAGCCTGCTCTCCTCTGGATTTTCGCCCATCAGCCTCTTATCCTCTCTGCTCCTTCTGGTGTTGTGGTCCACGACTATAATCCCAGCACTTGGGAGGCTAAGGCAGGAGGATGGAGAGTTCCCGGACAGCATGGAACTCTCTATGTGTCTCCAAAAAACTAAACCAAACCAAAAAACAACCCTGTAAATATAATTGTCAGTGAGTGATTGGAATTCTCTTAAGGCCTGAGTCCTCCTGGTGATCACGGAACCCCAACTGTGTGTTTAGATATATTGAGGTGTGAACAGGGACACAGGCCATAGCATGAAAGACATTATGCCAGGTAAATTTAAGGTGAATCCAAAAAAAAAAAAAAAAACCCACGTTATATGATTGTGTTTACATGAAAGGTCTAAAATAGGAAAAATCACAGAACAGCATCAGTGGTTACCGGGAGCTTATGAGGGAGGGTAAAAGGGCAGGAAAGAATGTTTAAGAGGTACAAAGGATCCTATTGGGGTGGAAATTTTTTTTCTTGGAATTAGTAGTGATAGACATTAAATTACTCATGAAAACTACTTGGTGTTGTGTGTGGGGGTTGTCTTGTTTTGTCTTAAATTTATTTTATGTGTATAATGTTTGTCTCCATGTATGTCAGTGCATCTCATGCATGCCTGGTGTCCACTGAGACCTGAAGAAGGCATTTGATTCCCTAGAACTGGAGTCACAAATGGTTATAAACCATCAAGTAGGTGCTGTGAGTTGAACCTGGGTCCCCTAGAAGACCAATAAGTGCTCTTAGCCACTGATCCACTTCTCCAGATCTTTGAAACTAATTTTAAATGGTACATTTTGTATTATATGAATTTTACCTCAAGTTTGTTTGTTTGTTTGTTTGTTTGTTTGTTTGTTTTTTGAGGCAGGGTTTCTCTGTGTAGCCCTGGCTGTCCTGGAACTCACTCTGTAGACCAGGCTGGCCTGGAACTCAGAAATCCACCTGCCTCTGCCTCCCAAATGCTGGGATTAAAGGCGTGCGCCACCACCGCCCAGCCTACCTCAAAGTTTAAAAAGCCATGATAGCAGGTACACACCTATAAATAATCCTAGTACTTAAGAGGTGGAGATGGGGGGGGGGATTCTGAGTTTGAGGTCAGCTAGGGCTACATGATGAGAACTTAACACATACAGACACACACACACACACACACACACACACACACTTTTTGAAGTAGTATGATGGTATTTATTACTGTCATCCCATTTTATGGTTGTGCTAAAGCTGAAACCACCTGAGTTTTAGTAAAGTAAACTCTGGGGTGATCTTGCTTTCTGGGGAGTATTTCCATTTGGATACATGTTGTGATGTAGCTCTCCTGTACAGCCATTCCTGTCAAAGGTCTTCAAGACTGGACTGACTGATCCTGGTGGACGTGTTTAATCTCCTCAGGCTGATAAAGTGACATTGCTTTTAAGTTTTTTCTTTGCTATGGAAGTGGGCATCTTTCCTGGGTTCCTTAGTCCTTTATATATTACATCAATGACTTACTGATATAGTTGTTTGGCAGATTAGAAACTTTAATCTGAACTGGGCAGCGGTGGCGCACGCCTTTAATCCCAGCACTTGGGAGGCACGGGCAGGTGGATTTCTGAGTTTGAGGCCAGCCTGGTCTACAGAGTGAGTTCCAGGACAGCCAGGCCTATACAGAGAAACCAAAAAGAAAGAGAGAGAGAGAGAGAGAGAGAGAGAGAGAGAGAGAGT
>JADRCD010146342.1:0-42851 GCA_019843815.1 Montemys delectorum | reverse complement strand
TTTTTTTTCTGGCTCATGGAGGCATTTTTTTTCTGGCTCAGTATCTTCATCTTCATTGAAAGCTGCTGCTACTGAAAGAGTTGTTGGAGCAAGAGTTGGAACTGTTTCCCTAGGCTTACTTGCTCCGAGTCTAATGGAAGATGGCGGGTGCTTTCCCTGCCGTCTGACTGCTGATGGCAGGTCCAGACTTGGGCGTCTTCGTAGGCTTTGTTGGGAGGTCGGCAGCTTCATCTTCAGCGGATCGCTCTTCAGCGCTGCGACTGGAACTTTCCCCTCCACGACTGGAAGAAACAGTCTTAGGTTTCACAGGTTTTTCTGCTTCTTCTTCAGATCCTCCTGCAGCTCCGGCTCGCTGCGGCTTCTCAGGCTTCTCCTCTCTTGCCTTCCCGTCCGCCATCTTTAATTCTTATTCTCATTAAATTAACAGTGAGGTCCCACATCTTAAACCAAAAACAGGATGAGTCCATGCTTTGAGTCCTTCAGTAAGAACAATGGGGGGAGTGGGTGGGGGAATGTAACTTAGTAGGACCTCATAACTTAGTAGGCTCCCTCAACCTTAGCACAACTGACTCCATGATAGCAATGCCATTCAGGTTGTAGAACTCAGCATGCAGACAGCACCATCTGCCAAAAATAAAAACAAAGACATAATCAATCAAAGTCCGAAGTCCTGGGAAAGTCTTAAATGCACTAACCTTGGTCTGGAGAGATGGCTCAGTGGTTAAGAGCACTGGTTGCTCTTCAAGAGGTCCTGAGTTCAATTCCCAGCAACCACAGAGTGGTTCACAATCATCTGTAAGGAGATTGGATGCCCTCTTCTGGTATGTCTGAAGACTGCAACGGTGTACTCACATACATTAGATAGATAGATAGATAGATAGATAGATAGATAGATAGATAGATAGATAGATAGATAGATATTTTTTTTAAATGCACTAACCTTGCTTTTTGGCTTCTGTGGTTCTGCTTCTGCTTGTTCAGGCTCCATATGTTATTCGGAGTCTTAGCTAGTCACCCTCATAGATTCCTGGGGTTTACATTGCAGCAGGTTTCTACCTCACTCTTGAAATGCTGTGTCTCCAGGGTTCTCTATCTCCTTCTTTCTCCATCTGATCCCTCCTGTTCCTGTCCCCACCTGAGATATCCGTTCTATTTCTTCTTCCTAGGGAGATTCATGCATCCCTCTTTGAGCCTTCTTGTTACTTAGTTTCTCTTGGTCTGTGGATTGTAGCATGATTATCCTTTACTTTACAGCTAATGTCTACTTATAAGTGAATACACACCATGTTCTTCTTTCTGGGTCTGGCTTACCTCTCTCGAGATGATTTTTTTTTCTAGTTCCATCCATTTGCCTGCAAATTTCATGACGCTAATCTTTTTAACAGCTGAGTAATATTCCATTGTATAAATGTACCACATTTTCTTTAACCATCTTTGGTTGAGGGACATCTATGTTGTTTCTAGTTTCTGGCTATTATGAATAAAGCTGCTATGAACATACTTGAGCAAGTGGCCTGTGGCAGGGTGGATCATCCTTTGGGTATATACCTGAGAGTGATATAGATAGGACTTGAGGTACATGAATTCCCAATTTTCTGAGAAAGTACCACATTGTTTTCCAAAGTGGATATAAAAGTTTGCACTCCTACCAGCAATGGAGGAATGTTCCCCGAGGTCCACATTCTTGCCAGCATGAACCATCACTTGAGGTTTTCATATTAGCCATTCAGACAGGCTATTTCATCTTCCACTCTGGTGGAATCTCAGAGTCATTTTGATTTTTGTTTTCCCCCATGGCTAAGGAAGTTAAGTGCTTTTAGATTCCTCTGTTGAGATTTCTCTGTTTAGTTCTGAACCCCATTTTTAATGGAATTATTTGGATTATTGATGTCTAGTTTCTTGAGTTCTTTATCTATTTTGAAAGTAAGTCCTTTGTCAGATGTGAAGTTTGTCAAAATCTTTCCCCTCTCTGTATGCTGCCATTTTGTCCTTTTGATGGCGTCATTGACTTACAGAAATTTCAGCCCCATTTATTTTTTTATCAATCTTAGTACTTGCACTGTTGGTGTTCTGATCCGGAAGCTGTCTCCTGTGCCAGTGTGTTCAAGGCCATTCCCCACTTTTTCTTTTATCAAGTATCGGTGTATCTGGTTCTATCTTGTTTTATCTTGAGGTCTTCCCTCCACTTGGATCTGTGCGGGGTGATAGCTACGGATCTACTGGCGTTCTTCCACATGCAGACATCCAGTTAGACCAGCACCATCTGTCGAAGATGCTTTTTCTCCTAGTGTGTAATTCTGGTTTCTTTATTTTTAAAAGGTGTCTATAGGTGATTGGATGTACACCCAGGTCTTTGGCGCCATTCCATTGATCAACCTGTCTATGTCTATGCCAATAGTATGCATTTTTTTTTATTACTATAGCTCTGTAGTACAGCTTGAATTTGAGGGTGGTGATACCTCGGAAAGTTCTTTTGTTGTCTAAAATAGTTTTAGATATCATGAATTTTTTTTTTTGTCCATATGAAGTTGATTATTGTTCCGTAAAGAATTATGTTGAAATTTTGAGGGGAATTGCATTGAATCTGCAGATTGCTTTTGTTAAGATGGTTGTTTTTTACTATGTTAATCTTACTAATCTTTGAGCATGGGAGATCTTTCCATGGTCTCATACAACCTTTAATTTCTTTCTTCAAAGGCTTGAGTTCTTGTAACACAGGCCTTTCGCTGGCTTGATTGGAGTGACCTCAACATATTTTATATCACTTGTGCAGGCTGTTGTTTCCCCACTTTTTTTTCTCAAGCCGTTTGCCATTTGCATACAGGAGGGCTACTGATTTTTTTTTTAAAATTAATCTTGTATCCAGCCACTTCACTGAAGGTGTTTGTCAGTTCTATGAATTCCCTGGTGGAATATTTGGAGTCCATATATATACTGTCATATCATCTGCAAATAGCAATACTTTGACTTCTCCCTTTTCAATTTTATTCCCTTGATCCTTAAGTTGTTTTATTCCTCTATCTAGAATTTCAAGTACTATATTGAATAGATTTGGAGAAAGTGGGCAGCCTTGCTTTGTTCCAGATTTTAGTTGAATTGTTTAGAGTTCCTCTTCATTTAATTTGATGTTGGCTATAGGCTTGTTGTAAATTGCCTTTATTGTGTTTAGGTATATGCTGATCTCTCCAAGACTTTTATCATGAAGGAGTATTGGTTTTGTCAAAGACTTCTTTAGCATCCAATGAAATAATCACATATTTCTTCTTTTCTTTCAGTTTGCCTATATGGTGGATTACATTGGTAGGTTTGCATATGTTGAACCATTCCTATATCACTAAGATGAACTCTACTTGATCATGGTGGATAATCTTTTGGATGTCTTCTTGAATTCAATATATGAGTATTTTTGTATCATGTTCATGACAGATATTGGTCTGCAATTCTTTTGTTGAGTCTTTGTGTGGTTTGGGTATCAGGATGTTTGTGGCCATGTAAAATGAATTTGGTAATTCTGTTTCTATTTTATGGAATAACTTGAGGAGTATTGGTATTTGCTCTTCTTTGAAGGTCTGGTAGAATTTTTCACTAAAACTATCTGGCTCTGGGCTTTTTTTGGTTGGAAGAGTTTTAATGACTGTTTCTATTTCCTTAATGGTTATAGGTCTATTTAAATTGTTTATATAATATAATGATTTAATTTAGGTAAGTGGTATCTATCAAGAAAATTGTTTATTTCTTTTAGGCTTTCCAATTTTGTGGAGTACAGGTTTTTGAAGTATAACCTAACAACTCTTTGGATTTCCTTAGTGTCTGTTGTTATGTCTCCATTTCATTTCTGATTTTATTAATTTAAATATTCTCTCTCTGCCTTTTAGCTTTCATAAGTGTACTGGCTGGTTTTATGTGTCAACTTGACACAGGCTGGAGTTATCACAGAGAAGGGAGCCTCAGTTGGGAAAGTGCCTCCATGAGATCCTGCTGTGGGGCATTTTCTAAATTGTGATCAAGAGGACAGGGCCCCTTGTGGGTGGTACCATCCCTGGGCTGGAAGTCTTGGATTCTATAAGAGAGCAGGCTGAGCAAGCCAGGGGAAGCAAGCCAGTAAGGAACATCTCTCCATGGCCTCTTCGTCAGCTCCTGCTTCCTGACTTGTTTGAGTTCCAGTCCTGACTTCCTTTGGTGATCAATAGCCATGTGGAAGTAAGCTGAATAAACCCTTTCCTCTCCAACTTGCTTCTTGGTCATGATGTTTGTGCAGGAATAGAAACCCTGACTAAGACAATAAGGGTTTGTCTATCATGTTGATTTCCCAATCAACTCTTTGTTTCATTTATTCTTTGTATGGTATAAAGACAATCTCTTGCATTGTATGAAAGCATCACTTGTCATTAAAAAAAAAAAAAACCTATGGTCAATGAGCTGAGGCGGGGACCTCTGAGACATCTGGCAGAAGAGAGAGAGAGAGAGAGAGAGAGAGAGAGAGAGAGAGAGAGAGAGAGAGAGAGAGGTATTTTGAGAAATAGGCAGAGAAGATTGGCCCCCAAATGATGGTGGAGACAGTCACAATAAACTGAGGACCAGGTAACCAGCCATGTGATTTGTCTTAGAAAAGAATAAATGGGTAATACAGTCAGGGAACAAGCTATGCTATTTACCTAGGTATTTATTCATATGTAAGAAGTCTGAGAGTTGTTATTTCAGGGAACAAAGAGGATGAGTGGAAAGTCACAAGGTTACAGATGGCACCAACTACAGCATTGCTTTCCTTTCTATTTCATTCATTTCAGCTCTGAGTTATTATTACTCCTCTTGAGTATGTTTGCTTCTTTTTTATTTAGGGCTTTCAGGTTAGCTGTTAAGTTACCAGTATGAGATCTTTCCAATATCTTTATGACGGACGGCTCTTAGTGCTATGAACTTTCCTGTTATCACTGCTTTCATTGTATTCCATAAGTTTGGGTATGTTGTGCCTTCATTTTCATTCATTCTAAGAAGGTCTTAATTTCTTTATTTCTGTCTCGACACAGTAATCATTCAGTAGAGAGTTGATTGGTTTCCATGAGTTTGTAGGCTTTCTGGTGTCTCTGTTGTTGTTGAGGTCCAGTTTTACTCCATGGCGGTCTGAGAGAATACAGGGAGTTATTTCAATTTTTTGTGTCTGTTGAGACTTGCTTTGTGACTGAGTATGTGGTTGGTTTGGAGAAAGTTCTGTGAGGTGCTGAGAATAAGGTATATTCTTTTGTGTTTTGTCCATTTGAGTCTTAAGGTCTGTTAGCTCCATTATTTCTCTGTTTAGTTTTTGTCTGCATGACCTGTCCATTAATGAGAATGAGGTATTGAAGTCTCCCCCTATTAATACATAGGGTTCAATGTGTCATTTAAGTTTTAGTAAGATTCCTTTACATATGTAGGTTTCCTTATGTTTGGGGCATAGATGTTCAGATTTTAGATATTATCTTGCTGGGTTTTTCTTGTGATAAGTATAAAGTGTCCTTCCCCATCTCCTTTAATTAATTTTGGTTGAAAGTCTATTTTGTTTGATATTAGAATGGATTACACTAGCTTGTTTCTTGGGTCCATTTGCTTGGAAAATAGTTTTCCAACTTGTTACTCTGAAGTAATGACTTTCTTTGATGTTGAAGTGTATTTATTGTGTGGGAGAATGGATTCTGTTTGTACATCCATTCTGTTAGTTTGTACCTTTTCATTGGGAAACTGAGTTCATTAATATTGAGAATATTAATGACCAAAGATTGTTAATTCCTGTTAGTTTTGTTGTTGGTGGTGGCGGCGGCGATAGTGTGTGTGTGTGTGCGCGCGCATGTTTCCCTTCTTTGATTATGCGGGTGTGAGATTATTTGTTGCCTGTGTTTTCATGGGTATAGTTAATCTCCTTGGGCTGGAGTTTCCTTCTAGTATCTTCTGTAGGGCTGGATTTGTGGAGAGATACTTTTTAAACCTGACTTTGTCACTAACTATCTTGTTTTCTCCATCTATGGTGAGTGGAAATTTTGCTGGGTATAGTAGTCTGTACTGGCATCTGTCCAGCACATTGGTCTATGCCCTCTGGCATTTAGAGTATTCATAAGTCAGGTATAATTCTAATAAGTTTATCTTTCATGTTACTTGGCTTTACTCCTTGCAGCTTTTAATATTCTCTTTTTTGTTGTTGTTGTTGTTGTTCTGTATGTTTAGTGGTTTGATTACTATGTGGCAGGGGGACTTTCTTTTCTGGTACAATCTATTTGGTATTCTATAATCTTCTCATATTTTATGTAGGCATCTCCTTTAGGTAGAAGATTTTTGTTGGAAATATTTTCTGGGCTATTGAGCTCAGATTCTTCTCCTTCTATTCTTATTAATCTTAGGTTTGATCTTTTCATATTGTCTTAAATTTCCTGGATGTTTTGTGTCAGGAACTTTTTAGATTTTGACATTTTTCTTTTACTGATGTATCAATTTCTTCAATCATGTTTTCTATGCCTGAAATTCTCTCTTCCACCTCTTGTATTCTTTGGTGATACTTGTATCTGTAGTTTCTGTTCTCTTCCCTTGGTTTTCCATGTCCAGAATTACTGTAGTTTGTGTTTTCTTTATTGCTTCATTTCTATTTTCAGGTCTTGAGCATTCATTTCCTTCACCTGTTTGTTTTTTCTTGGCTTCTTTAACGGATTTATTAATTTTCTCCAATTGCACTTTGCATTTTTTGTTTGTTTTTGCTTTTTGTTGTTTGGATTTCTTTAAGGGAGTTAATTTAAGGACCTCTATCATCTTCATAAAATTGGTTTTAAGATGATTTTCCTGTGCTTCAGCTGTGTTCGAATATTCCTGGTTTGCTTTAGTTGGGTAGCTGGGATCTGGTAGTGCCACAGCGCCCTGGCTAGTGCTGATTGTGTTCTTACAATGGTGTCTAGGCATCTGGGTTTGGAATGAATTCAGATCTAGGAGCTGATTTCTGAGTTTGTTTTTGTTGGATAGGTGTTTAGTTCCCTGGTTTCTGTTTCTTCTTTGGTCTTTTGATTTTTGTGGTCTGTTTTTCAAGTGGCTAGAGTGACCTCTGGTTCGTCAGGTCTGTCTGATTCTTCAGAGCTGAGGGCTGGAATTCTATTAGCTAGTGGTGGTCCAGCAGGGGATCTTTGTCCTTCTGACCGGCATGGCTTTTACTTGAGCAGTGGGTATCTGTCCATGTAGGGGCAGGGGCATGGCATCAGAGGCAAATGGTAGATTTAAGGGTGAGGTATGTGTGGATGTGTCAGTGGCTCGGGTCTTTCCTGAACCAAGGGTATAGAAAGGTTCTGAAGGCAGGTGGGCCTCTTACCTGTTCTGGTTGGCATAATAGTAAATATTTTAATTAATATTAATTTAATTTAAATAATTAGGTAATAAAGCCATTGACCTAGTGCTAATATGTTATGATAGGATAAAAAACTAAAACCACTAGTTTCTTTTCAAGGAATATCACAAATCTAGGTATGGGATATCTAGGAAAGTCTACTGAAAATAGTGTTTCTAGTGTAAGCTTGCTATCTCTACATAGCAATAAACTAGGAAGGAAATGACAGAGATTGGTATAGTTTGATTCAGAGAATTCAGGGACATTCTCAGAAGTCGTCTCTTAATGATCTTTAGTGTCTGCCCTTCTGTGTGTTGGCTTAATGCTCAGGTTCAACACTTGGCAAGATTGTGGCCAGGACCTAGAGGCCTCCAGATCCTATATCACTCATGTATTTCACTGTGATTAAACTTACTTGGGAATAACCTGAAAGAAGAAGTGACATCTAAATTATAACTAAAAGAAAGCAAGGACATGTGGGGTTAGTTGGTAAATGGTGGACAAACGGCATGGGCTGAGACTCGGGAAAGCCTGGCGTGTTTGTGGGAGTCCAAAAGGCTACCTTGTTTGGTGAGGGTTCGTATCCAATCTACATAAAATTGCCTAAAACCTTTCCTCCTAAAATACCACCTCATCTGTAGTTCTTCTTGTGCCATGAAACTTATCACATGGTTGTGTGGTATTCGCCACAGAAGCCTATTCAGATACGGCGTTACACCAATAGAAAGTCTTCATCAGCAGCTGGTGACAACATGGGGACCACAGTATAGCACCCACCTCTTCTCAAAGTGAGAATTCAAGCACCAAAACCATGTTTTTGGTTGACAGTCTTCAGTTAACAGGAGCAGTTAGCTAGAAGCAGAACTACAGAAGGCAAAAGGCAAGGTTCTGACATTCTCAGAACTTTGAAGGATTAAGTGTTTGGTCTCATTTTGGCTGACGGAGCTGTCCATGTGCTGAGTTTACAGCCTGAGTGGCACTTCCATCATGGAGTCAGTTGCGCTGAGGTCTAGGGGTCTACTAAGTTCTGGGACCCTGTTACAATTTCCCACTGGTCTTGGTGAAATGAGTCAAATTACGGACTCATCCTGCTCTAAAGAGGTGTAGTTGGTCCCGAGGACCATAATTTTACTGAGCAGACACACAATTGGCCATACAGGTTAAGATGAGGGCCTTGACATTAATCCAATCAGAATGCGAAATGAAGGGCCAGTCAGTGCTGATAGAGTAGTCATCCAGGGAGACCAAGAGAACAGAGACTGGTGCCAATTCTTTGATTTATTGCTTTGTCTCTATTTTTGAGAGTTTCCTCAACCATGGCAAGATTTTTCTAATTACCCCTGATCAATTACCATAGAAACAACAGGTTTTCCCCAAAAGCCATATATAGTCCCTATTTGTAGAACCATTTCTGTAAGGGAATATGACTGGTGCTTTAGTTCAGAAACAGACTTTTGGTATCTCTAGGTTCTGATAGACCTCTCTAATTAATTTGAAAAGCATCAGAAGAGGCATGTTTAGTCAAAACATTAGTACATACCCACCTTATAGTCTCAGGGGTTTGGAAATTTTGCTGTTATCCAGGTGAATTAGCCCATAATGCAGATTAATGGCCACCAGTATAAGTGGAGTGCCTAGGTTAGGTCCTCTGATGTTGATGTGAGCTGCCCAAAATCACAATGAGTTTTGCCAGTCAATGGGCTGTCAGTCTGTGCATTCCCTACCCGTAGGCCCATGTAGTACAGGGCCTATGAGTCTAAGAGCAACCAGGAATCCTGGTTGAGTTTTGGTTGGGAATGATTAGCTCTATCCCCACAGTCCCGTCCTGTGGCATAGAGTCTGATTCTCCTGTCCCTCCTACCTCCGTCCAGAATCTATTTTTATGGAATTTTTTTTATAAGTTTTTTTAAAAAAAGATTTATTTTGTTTATTTTTTATGTGTATGAGTACACTGTAGCTGTACAGATGGCCGTGAGCCATCGTGTGTGTGGTTACTGGGAATTGAACTCAGGACCTCTGCCACCCCGCTTGCTCTGCCCCCCTGCTTGCTCCGCCCTCGCTCACTCCCTGTAATTCACTGTAGCTGTCTTCAAATGCACCAGAAGAGGGCGTCCGATCTTATTACGGGTGGTTGTGAACCACCATGTAGTTGCTGGGATTCGAACTCGAACTCATGACCTTTGGAAGAGCAGTCAGTGCTCTTACCCACTGAGCCATCTCGCCAGCCCTATTTTTATGAAATTTTGAAATTTTAATTTTATAACCATTGGATTATAACTTCGACTGTGCATTTCTTTTGGAGGGGGTTTTTCTTTCTATATAGTCATCCATGTGTTTTCAGGAAGCCTTTGTTTTACAATGCTAATTTTTTTGCAATGGACACTCTCTTCTTCCTGATAACTAGTGGGGACCCAGCCACAAGGTGTGTATAGAATTGTAAATTCTGTATTCTTATCTCAAAAGATAAAATCCCATGTCTTCCCTTCCTCCATTACAAGCAGATGCTTGAGATGAGCATCAGTGAGTAAAGGTCAAAATGGAACGTTGACCATCTTGGAATGGGATGGAACACTGTAGTCACACTAGCTAATGCCTCCCAGATTCAGGCTTGATGGCTATGGGAGCTGGAACACAACCTTGTATTTATACCAAACACAAGACTCAGGAATTATTTCTTACCTACTGTATAATGAAAAGATGATTTTTGAAAAGGAAGATGATGCTTCTGGCTGTGGTGATACACAGTTTTAATCACAGCACTCAGGAGGCAGAGATATGTATTTCAGTGAATTCCAGGGCAGCCTGGTCTACACAGTGAGTTTTAAGTTAGCCAGGACTACATAGGGAAACCTTGTCTTAATAAAGAAGAAAGAGAAAGAGAGAGAGAGAGAGAGAGAGAGAGAGAGAGAGAGAGAGAGAGAGAGAGAGAGGAAGAAATAAAAAGAATAAAAAAAGGATGATGTAAGGTGTCCAGGGACAGAGTCAAGCCTAAGGACTGGGGAACCTCCTCTTACCTGACCAGACTCTGACCCACCTACCTCAGCTGGGATGAGGGGTGCCCCTCCCTCATTCAGTCATATGGTTCCCAGTTACTCCACTCCCCACTTAAGACTCTGACCTAGCCTCAACCCTTAACTCTTGGGGCTTGGCTGAGGGGAACAAGCATTTGCTGAAACTTGAAAAACAAAACAAAACAAACAAACAAAAAAAATAGTGTACCTGGTACATTTTTTAAGGAAAAAAAATAAAGAATAAATTCTTATTTGGAAAAAAAAAGGATGATATGAAGTATTGTCGAGAATGTGGAGGTGCTAGAACTCTCATTCATCACTGGCAGAAATGAAAAAATATACAGCTGTTTTGGAGAATAGTTTCCCATTTTTCAGAAAACCAAGCACACGTCTACCTGTGGCTTGGAAATGTCACTCCTAGTTACATATACCTGAGAGAATTGGGGAAGTGTGTCCACACCAAAACTCATGCATGAATGTCCGTGGGCAGCCTTACTGAGGGTTATCAGAAGTGGGAAACTCCAAATGTTAGGAGCTGATGAGTGAATGGGATGTGAAATGTCCACGTGGTTCCAAAATGTGATTCAATGATACAAAGGAAGGCGTTGCTGATGCACGGTATAATCCACATGATGAGAGACAGCGTGGGAAGTGAAGTAAGGAAGCCTAACGCGCCACATAATACACGGCTCCGTCTGTGTGAGATGTCCAGCACACAGAACCCATCCAAAGTACAGCAGCAGTCTCTGTGGGCAGCAGGCTTTGGCTGTTGTTGTTTGATAGTGCAGTGACAATAATTATATAATTGTTTGAATATGGATTAAAAGGTTGATGTCAACACTTCAAAGTACGTTTTATGCTATAGGAATTTTCTCTACTTAAGACAGAGATAAAAATAATTCTGAAAATTACTTTCCTAGGAGAAGAACTGGAGTATTTATCTACCCGTTGCCTTCCACCAGTCTGGGTTCCAGACTCTTCCCTAAGATATGTTAATACCCCAGGACATGAGATTTGATTTGGGTGTGGACTTTAGGTGCTAAGATTTGCAAATAGTGCCCAGATATAGTCAGAAGCTGCTCATTTTAAGTGAGGACAGTTTTCTGTGGTATGTAGGCTCCATTTTCTGTGGTTATACAATAGTGACTTCTTGATGTTCTGTTTTCATGTCAAAAAGTAGTTCCTACACTTGAAGAATAAGGGATGGGCTTTTGGTACTATGTTCCTTCTGGGGGACTGCTGGCCGCTGAGGGATGCTGCGGAGAGGAGGAGTCAGTGTGTTTAATGCTGTAACCCCTGTTGAGTTGCCCACACTCCAGTGGACGGCTCCATATCCATATTCACGTGGGCAGCCCTCGCTACAAAACTGAGTCACAAAACAAAAAGACAGGAAGATTGGAGGGGAATTGGTGGGAAGAGGTGGGGTTAGTCTGAGTGGTAAGGGAACAGAGAGCAAGTGTGAACCGATGGCATTTTATGTATGTATGAAATTGTCAAAGAATAAATGGGATCTTTGCCCAAGGTTGAAGTGTTATGAACAATGGAGGGAATTGTTATTCAAAAGGTTTAGCATTCCTTTATTTTGAGATTATTCATACTCACCTTAGCTGCAAAGAGTGGAAATCAACCCTGGCTGGGATGATTGTAATAAAGGATGTGGCGAAGAGTGGTATTGGTGATATGGGAGGAACTGGAGCTTCACCCATTTCAGTAAGAAGGAATTTCACACACACACACACACACACACACACACACACACACGCGCACGCTCACTGGACCCAGACTTTGGGTAATTCTAAGAGCAGGCAGATGGTCCAAGCTAAAACTAAACCACGGCATAGGGGCTGCTCGTGTGTGGAGGACCCTGCCCCTGCCCCTTCCCAGGCAAAGCGCCTTTCAGATGGAGGAGGTGGGTGAGGCAGGGCTCCGCATCCAGGGATGTCTGTAAGTTAGCACTTTCTTTGTAAGAGGAATAGATACACAGTGACTGTGGATAATGATACCACAGGGATTTGGATGTTTTCCTAAGTGCCAGATGTAATTTAAGTGACATCATTATTACATGTAACCACAGTCTGCAGCCATATCTGTATCTGAAATAACTAATCACTAAGTTCCCAGGCAGCTGTATTTGCTAGGCACAACTGGTTCATGTGAGCAGGTAAATGATCTGTGTTCCAGAATGGAGCTCCTCTCTGGTGTTCAGAGCCCCTCAGCAGCCCCTCTCTGGTGTTCTCGTCTCCAGTTTGTGTTTTCTGGCCCTATTCTGTCAGCCTCAATTTCTGAAGCTTCTTTTGTTTCTACGGGTTCCAGGCAGCACCAGACCCTTGTTTTAAGTTAGCTTTATCAAAGAACTTTCCATGACAAGCCATTCTATAACAGCAGTCCTTACGTGCTTTAGTTATGTGTTTTCCCAAACCGTTTGGTATTGGGTCTGGAGAGGGGGCTCGGTTGGCAAAGCACCTGACACACAAGGTCAAACACTTGAAT
Source organism: Montemys delectorum (assembly GCA_019843815.1). Lineage (NCBI taxonomy): Eukaryota > Metazoa > Chordata > Mammalia > Rodentia > Muridae > Montemys > Montemys delectorum. Next base: position 30,017 of record JADRCD010146342.1, on the reverse strand, counting down.
CTGGATCTCGATCACCCATGTAAAAGGCTGGGCATGGTGGTGTGCTCCTACACCAATTTGGCCATCCTCTGCAGAGACCAGAATGACATTCAGTTAGCTATGAGTTGGAATCTCTAGAACCCTGAGTTAAAGCAAACCTTTGTCTTTGTCAGTTAGCTTCGATAGGTATTTCATTGTGCCAGGCAGAGCCAGAGCTAATAACTACCAGACTTGACTCTCACTTTCTCTGTGACATACAGTGAGGATGTCTTCCCTTGTTTGCCATCTCTGTTGAAGCGGGCATTTCTGGTTTCGTTGGAGACTCCATTGCGTCGTGTGATGTTTTCCTGGAAACCGTCTTTTGAGAGGATTTTTCAGTGAAGCTGACTTGTGGGAGGATGTTTTGCTGAGAATAGACACGTGGTGTTTTTCTGGAAGCAGCATGGAAAAAAAAAAGGCATGTGATATTTGGCTAGAGCAGATGCTTGAGAGAACATGTGATATTTGGAAAGGTTATAAACATAACCCAACGGCCAGCGGATGACACTGTATGGTACCGGTTGGTCTTGCCATTTATTGCTGGTCATCATTGGGCTTTGCTGACGCTGATCTTCAATGATGATGATGGTGGTGCCTTGTGGTATTGGTTTGCCTTACCAGTCTTTGCTGATTATCACTTGCTGTGACTTAATAGCGCGAACCACCACCAAACAACTTCTGGTGATGTTCAGGCAGCTTCTTGCTGGCTCCTCAGGCTCAGAACAATTGGCAGAGCCTCACCATTTCTTCTGGATTGACCTGTCATTGCTGATTCCCGAATGGTGTTTTTGAGTGGGTCGAGTTGCTCTGCTTATTCATGTGAACTAAACTAATATCCTGACAATGCACATTGGATTCACTCCAAAGAACTATTTCTAAACAGATGCATATCCTCCTTTGCCCCATTAACCTTTCCTTTTTACTACCTCTGGTGGCTAGTAGGCTAGATGGGAGGTTAAAGCGTTTAAGTATACTTATTAAAGAAAGTTTTGGAAAATATAATTCTACACTCTATGTTCTGTTTGCTGAGGTGTCTATTTCTCTTTTTGTACTGTCTGGTGTCAAGGGTTCCTTGGTTATTTGGGATCAAGCCCTATCTAGATGAAACTTGGCAAATATTTTCTCCCAGGCAGTGGGTTGGAGTTTTACTCTCTAATGGCAGCTTTCTGTAGAGCAGTTTTTGGTGGAATGAAACCCACTGTGATGGTTAATACCAACCATTGACTTGAAAGAAGCCAAGACACAAGCTCCTGGGCATGTCTGTGAGGGAGTTTCTAGACTGAAGCAGGAAGGCCCACCTCACTGTGAGTATGTACTATACCACAGGCTGGGGTCTTGGGATGAGTGAGGAGAAGGGAGCTTTGCACCAACATCCATTTCTCTCAGCTTTCTACTGCAGAAGTGACGTGACCAGCTGCCTCATGCTGCTGCTACCACAACTTCCCACCACAGAGAACCGTGCACCCGAACTGTGAGCCAGGGTAAGCCCTTTCCTCTTTAGCCCACTTTAGTTATGTATTTTGTAACACAAGGGGAGAATTAACAAACACATTCACCTCATTAAAATTTTCTTTTGTGGATTGTGCCTTGGTATTGTAACTAAAAATGTATGCCAAATCTGAGGACCAAACTTCAAACTGAGCTCACATCTCTCCATTCTTGTTCATTCCCCCTGACCCTGTGATGACGAAACTACTCATTACATGCCACAGACACCTGTGGAAGTGACCAGACTTAAAATGGAATTAGACACCTTCCATCTTTGGATGTGTAACATTTTTGCTGCTGAGCCTCAAATACCCTTATTATCAATTGTTGTAGCCATAGATTGCTGAATCAAAATAAAAGTATACAATCCTCCACATTTTACTTAAAACCTTGCCTTTGCTTCAACTTCTTTGGGCATGCTAAGAGTTTACTGTGGTCCAGGTATTCCTGTGCCACGCTTCTACTCCCAAATACACATATCAACTTTAGAGGAACTTTCCCCATATGTGCTGTTTGGATAACCCCTCCATAAGAGCAAAAAAAAAAAAGGCCCAGTTCTTACTCCATTGCATCTGAATGTACGTTTGCCACCATATCCCTGTCTTCTACATTTGTTGTTCAGCTCCTACCCTTGGGAGCTTCTCCTCCCAGCCTCTGGATGGGTACCTTTTCTGCCTGCTTTGATGGTGATGGTGCTAGACATCAACCTTGGCTCATGGGCCTTCTTTTTCTGTCTGTTCCTGGTCGTCAATCTCACCCACTGTAAAGATTCTATCTCCCAACAGAGAATAGCTACACAAATGTGGTCTCCAAGTCTCTCCTTTTTTTTTTTTTTCTCTCTCTCACTTGCCATGATTGTACCACTGGACATTTCAACCCAGATGTCTCCTTTCAAATAGGGTATGTTCAAAACTGAACTATCTTGATCTGCCCTTCAAGGCAGATATTCTTTGAAAGTCCCAGTTTTCTTTTGACTTCTCTGGTTGGTTGGGGCAGAAACCTGGAGTCACTTCCCGTTATATTATCTTTCTGTCTTTGTCTCTCTTTCCATCTTTGCATCCTTTATCTTCTTGGTCATCCCTACATCTACTCCACCTCATTTCTTCTCACCATCACTCTCATCATGAGACAATAAAGCATTGAGCTAGTTAGGAAGCAGAATGGCTCGGAGTTAAATGACATTAAATATCTCTTAAGTAAAGGAAGGATTCTGAAGTAGATGGAATAAAATGGATGGCTGATGTAATTGGAGACTGAGGATTACTGTGTTTCTAATTGGACCAGCTGTCATTTGAGAAGCTTTGTGGAACTGAGATTAAAATTCCATTTGGGACTTGCTGTCACTGGGTACCATGTGACATAGGCCCCATAATAGGAGTAAAGACTGAAGCTAAAGATTTATGGTCATGTCGACAGCTGATGAAATGAATCCAACTACCTGAGGAGTTTGTGAAGTGAGGGTGAACCAAGACAGGAATTTGAGGAGCCCTGAAGGAAATAGAGAGAGGTGGCCAGGCAATGAAGAGCCAAGAAGAAGCCATTTCCCCAGAGCCGAAGGCTGGAAGTGATGGCCTTAGTAGCTCTTGCTGAAGAATGCTGTGGAGATAAACTGGGATGGCAGCTACAGAGAGACTACTTGGCTTAGAGGCTGGGAAAGGTTATAGTCAAATATTTGTCTATTTGGGGTCTATATCGCTGTGGTAAAATACTGATGAAAATCAACTTCTAGAGAGGAGGGCTTTATTTGGTTTAGAACTCCAGGTACCAGTTCATCATTTCTGGGAAGTCAAGGCCTGAATTTGAAGCAGCTTGTACCACCTACACTCAAGAGCAGAGGTGAATGCTCACATGCTTAGCATTCTAGTGGTTTCCCCTACTCTTATATAGTCTAGGGTCTCAAACCAGGGGAAGGTGCTGCCCACATCAATGGGAATCAAGACCACTCCCCTCCTACCTGCCACAGTCATGCCCATAGGCCAACCTATTCTACCCCCCTCTCCAGGTGGATCTAGACAATTAAATCTAACCATCAAGAGAAACCTTTGTCTATTAGTAAAAAGTTGAATAAGCACAACTTCAAGTTCTTCTTCCTGGCTCCAGGGAGAGGGGCCAGGAATACAAATCAAGTTCAAACTGATGACTCAAACTATGAGGATCCTGACCTTTACAAAGAGTTAAGGCAGCCAGGCCAGCTTATACAGAGACGCTCTGGGAGAGTCCAACCGTCATAAAGAGCTGATGCCCTATTCTAAGGACTTGGTCTTAGGCTTCCAGAGATTTCTTTGTTTTGTTCTATTTTCTGTGTTCCTCTCTTAGCTTAGCTTTCAGTCTTGGAACTAATTCAGTGCCTCTCCACATAAGTCCCCTTTCTGCTTCCTCTAGCTAGAGTAGGTTTAGTTACTTGAAACCAAGTACTGTGAGGTACATAGTTCCTCAACAGGAATATGTTCAGAAAAATTCAGGTCCAGAATCTAGTTTATAGTTAATTACACAGTGGAGGAAAAAACTTCTCCAACAGGAGTGGGGGTGGGGTAGTGATTAAATCACTGGCTTTGCAAGAGTGAGTTCGGATTCTTAGAACCCATGTAAATGCCTCATAAGCCATGTTGACCTGCTTATGATACCAACCCTAGAAGGCAGAGAGAGGGGATCCCCAGAGCAAGTCACCAGCAAGAATGGTCACACCCACAAGCTCTGGGCTTGACTGTGAGACCTCACTTTAAAGAATAAGGCCTCAACATGCATGTGTACCTATGTACACACACACTTGTACACATGTGATCACACATGCAGACATGACTACACATATGTGCACATTACACACTTAAAATAGAAAAAGAAAAAAAAAGTATTATTTAAAAAGAACAAGGAGAGCTGATACTCCAAAAAGAAGCAATGTGGGTAGAACTTAGCTGTTGGAAGAGGAGTGTCTAAATATGTTCTAGAAACTCAGAGGAGAATGGGTACAGATTTCCTTCCTCAGCTTGGCATTTGACCTCTATAAGATTTCCAGGCCTAGCCCTAGTATTTTCCCTGGTTAATCCAAGTTTAATAGCATCCACAAATGCCTGACCGTCTATCTTTGCATTTGTGTGGGTTTGTTTGTTTGTTTGTTTGTGTGGTTGGTTTAGTTTTTGAACCAGGTCACAGGTAGTGCAGGCTGGTCTTGAATTCATGATCCCCCTAGCTCAGCCTTCTGCCACTCTGTCACTCTGTAGGTTTTACTAAGGATATAGCCTTGGTCTAGATTCTGTCTACAGATTGCCCTGTTGCTTGTCTTGGTCTTTTGCAGCCCAAACACCATCTCAAAGTTTTTCTGATCCCACAAATGAGTGAAGTTTCCACTGGCTTTAAAATTCTCAAACTAACCTGTATCTTTCTTACTGTCTCTAATTAGATTGTGCCATTGAATAACCTGTGTACTGGACTTATGTCTGCTTTGTAGTCTGAGCTTCCTTCTCCGCAGTAGCACTCACTCAGCACAAGAACACAACAGGAGGGTTCAGCAAGTCCTGCGTGTCTTAGGGTTTTACTGCTGTGAACAGATACCATGACCAAAGCAACTCTTTTTTTTTTTTTTAATTAGATATTTTCTTTATTTACATGTCATATGATATCTCCTTTCCACGGTTTCCCCTCCGAAAAAAAAAAGATTAAAAAAACCCAACCCTGTTCCCTTCCCCTTCCCCCCTCCTCAAGAACCCACCCTCTCCCTCTTCCTGGCCCTGGCATTTCCCTATTCTTGGGCATAGAACCAAGGCAACTCTTATAAAGACAACAATTAATTAGGGGCTAGCTTACAGGTTCAGAGGTTCAGTGCATTATCGTCAAGGCAGGAGCATGGCAGCATCCAGACAGGCATGGTGCAGGAGGACTTGAGAGTTCTACATCTTCATCTGAAGGCCACTAGCAGAATACTTACTTCCAGGCAGCTACGATGAAGGTCTATAGCCCATACCCACAGCGACACACCTACTCCAACAAGGCCACACCTTCTAATAGTGTCACTCCCTGGGCAGAGCATACACAAGCCACCACACTGTGCAAATTCACTGTGACAAGGAAGATCCCTCACAGGGCTGAGCTACAATGAGTAGAGTTTTCTGGAAATTATTCTTCTAGGCAGGAACATACCCTCAGCAGACAGTGGTGGCTCTGTACACTCTTGTGGATGGGGAAGATAAGGAAATGGGGGTTTAAGTGGAGCCCCAGTCTGTGCAGACTCCAGTACTCATCTGTGAAGTTCTCTCTCATACAGGAAGTGATAATTATCTATACCAAGATAATGAGGGAGATGGTTCTACACACAGTATCGATCTTATATTGCTGAAAGTCAAAAGTGTGCAAAAGGGGCTGGCGGAGGTAGTTCAGCAGTAGAGTGTTTGACTAGCATCAAGAGGTCCTAGGTTCAATCTCCTGGGGGTAAGGAGGAGAGGGGTGGTGCTCGGAGCATACCGTGTACAAGTCACTAGGGTCAAATTCTAGCATCACAAAATCAAAACCAAGCAAGAGCGAAAGTACACACGGCTTACTTAAAACAATCCCATTTGCACCAAGTTCAAAGAGAGGCTAGTGAGATGGCCCCACGGGTCAGACAAGCCTGGAACCCCAACCTCATCACATCATACACATGCCTTGCCATGTGCACACCCCTCTTCACATTAATAAGTCAATAAATGTAATAATATAAAATACTTATTAAAATAAGCAATATGTGTGTCATATACTTAAAAATATAATGGAAAACAAAAAAAAATCAATTAGGCTTTTTAAATGCACACAAATATTAAGTAGTATTTCTTAGTTAATTGCCCAGTTAAGCTGGGCTAGCAGCAGGACGTCCGAAGACAAGAGAAAGCAAGCTGTACGCACGCATTACAGCCAAGCCCTTTCACTGTGGGCTTCTGATCCTTTGCCGGTGTGAAGAAACTGATGCTGCCCACTGCAGATATTGAGTTGTGCAAGTCCTGGAACATATCTGTTGGAAATTTTTAAAAATTCTGTAATTAGATGTTGCAACTCTCCCTTCCCCCCAAATGCAGCCAAGAGGAAGGAAAAGGGATTATCCTTAGTAACACAGATCAATAGCTTCTGAGCTTCCTCTTGCCCTTTTCCGTCTTTTTTTAAATTTTTATTTTATTTTATTTTATTTTTTGGTTTTTTTTTTTTTTGAGACAGTTTCTCTGTATAGCCCTGGCTATCCTGGAACTCACTCTGTAGACCAGGCTGGCCTCGAACTCAGAAATCCACCTGCATCTGCCTCCCAAGTGCTGGGATTAAAGGTGTGTGCCATCACTGCCCGGCTCTGTTGCCCTTTTCTTTTTAATGTGGCAGGAGGAAGGTAAACAGATGTCTATTCTGAAGTTCTGATTTTATTTTACACAAGCTTAATTTTAATGTGCTATCTGATATTGTCCCAGATGTAAGACTATACTGGAGCCTCGAAGCCGAGAGACCCATTTGAGTTACTCTTTTGTACCTTGGCTTTCTGTTCTAACGAATCATGGGGTCTTTCACTTGGGCTTGTAAACTCCTGGAAGGCAACGCTCCACGTCTGGGAACGTGTTCCCGTCGACGCTAAGAAGGCAGCTTAGGGCGTCAGGAGTAGCAGCAGCTAAGGGGCTACTCACAGTTTTCTCCTGCCCGTCCAAGGTCTCCTTCACGTTCCTCTTCTTTCTCCAGGACACCGCCGTACTCAGGGCTGCACTCTGCACTTGACTAACCCTGTCCTTAACAAGAACAGCTTTCAGATAACAGGGATGACAGCTTTTTGGGCAAAAGAGCATCTCTTCCTGTTTTGTTGGCACACGAGGTTGATGTTGCCCTTTGCTCCTTCCTGGACTGCTGTCTGGCTTTAGACACTACAAGGTCTCATGTATAGGCAGAGGTTCCCTAATTGTCTCCTGATCGAGTAAATAAGACGGCAGAAGCCAATCGATGAGTGAAGATAAAGGCTTTTTTTTCTGGGTCCCAGGAGAAAGAGGAGGAAAAGAGATAGAGAAAGAGCTTTTGGGCCAGGCTTTGGAGGGAGAAACACAGACACCATGTAGGCCGGGTGGGCTATTAGAACCAGTGGCAGCATTTGCCACTTGAATTCTATATAGAGTAGCTGATAAGTTTAGGATAATAGATTCTGAGCCTAGCGGCTGTGTCATCTGGCTGATTTTAAAATATTATGACTGTCTGGTGTTTCCCATCCGCTATGATTCAGTTGGGCAAGGGAGAGGGTGTAACATGGGGCAGTCATTGGCGGTCAGCAGAGCTCACTGCAGGAGGTCAGGGTGCGGTCAGTCAGTGGGACCCGAGCGGTAGCTCCAGGCATTCTCAGGAGGGGCTAGCCAGCCATAGGAGCTGAGTGAGACTACTGCTGGCACCGGGCAAGGAGGAACGGGTGGCGCTCTCGGGAATGCAGGCGGTGGCTGATCTCAGCGCAAGGCCTGGACCTCAGGAAAGCGTTAGCTAGCTGTGGGGGTGGCACGTGGCTGTAGTCCCATGGCCTGTCTAAGCGTCGTTGTTAAAATTACACACAACAGTTTCTAGCTTTATCACAACAAAAGTTCAGTCAGTATTGGCTGAATGAAGAAAGGGAAGGACAAGCGTCCTGGCATCACTTCCAGGATGCCTTCTGCCTTGGCTTTTCAGAGCTGAAACTATCCTGAGAAATCAACCTCTGGGCTATACTGGGAGTCTAACTGGTCCTCCTTCATCTCTGTCCACGGGGAGTGGACGAGGTCCTGAAGGAGTGTGTATTGTTGACATAGGCACAGCTGAATCAGTAACCTTAACGCTTCAGATCTACAGAAATGACAAAGTCTTCCTTGAGTCCACGTATTACCGACAAACAATTGGCCTTAGGTAAGACCAGTGTATTGTATAGACGACAGCTTCCTGTCCAGGAATATTCACAGCTGAGGCTGCTCCCCTACAGAGACCTCCCACTGAGACTGGTTATCCCCACCTCCTCATGCACAACGTAATAAATGTTGAGTTTCTGGGTTTCAGAGCAAGTGCCTCCATCAGAGTAAGCACAACCCGCCTGTTCCTGTTCCTAACTTTTCTGTATGTGTGTCTGTTGTCTCCTCATTCCAACCCCACCCCAGTCAGGTTCCCAGGACCAAGCCACACAGGACTTAGCACCTGTCAATCATACCTCTCAAGGTATACAGGGTGGATGGGATAAGAATATGATCTGTCAAAGGGGTGGAAAATTGAGTTCCCACTAGTCAGGAGCTGGCTCTCTGCTGTGATGGTTTGTATACGATCGGCCCAGGGAGTGGCACTATTAGAAGGTGTGGCCTTGTTGGAGTGGGGTTGTCACTGTGGGTGTGGGCTTTAATACCTTTATCCTAGCTGCCCAGAAGCCAGTATTCTGGAGCAGCCTTCAGATGAAGATGTAGAACTCTCAGCTCCTCTTGTACCATGCCTTCCTGGATGCTGCCATGTTCCCGGAGCCTTGATGATACTGGACTGAACCTCTGAACCTCTAAGCCAGCCCCGATTAAATAAATGTCCTTTATGAGACTTGCATTGGTTATGGTGTCTGTTAACAGCAGTAAAACACTAAGACGTCTGCTATCAGAAAATTATTCAAGCATATCACTGTGGCATTTATAGTCCCAGGTATGTGTCTGTGTGCGTGTGTGTGTGTTGGGAAGACAGTTCAGTTGGTACAGTGTTTGTCTCATAAGCACGAGGTAAAAATTGATCCCTAGAACTCATAAAAAAGGCTGGGCCTGTCAGTGTGCTCTTGCAAATCCAGTGTTGCTCTTCTAGTTTCATCTCTCTTACTGTGACAAACACCATTACCAAGTCAATTTAGGAGAGGAAAAATCATCATCCACTATTGAGAGAAGTCAAAGCAGGAGCCCAAGGCAGGCCTATGTACTATTCAGCACTTCATTTCCTTCAACTAAGGAACTCACTTCACAGCCAATTGTACGCAGGAGCCATGGAGGATGCTAGGTCACCCTTAGCTCTCAGCCCCATTCTTTCTTTCTTTAAGATTGATTCTTGGGGCTGGTTAGATGGCTCAGCGGGTAAGAGCACCGACTGCTCTTCCAAAGGTCCTGAGTTCAAATCCCAGCAATCACATGGTGGCTCACAACCACCCGTAATGAGATCTGACACCCTCTTCTGGTGTGTCTGAAGACAGCTACAGTGTACTTATGTATAATAATAAATAAATATTAAAAAAATATTTAAATTATTAAGATTGATTTTTATTTTATGCATGGGAATGTTTGCCTGAATGTATGTATGTGCCTCACATGTGTGCCTGTGCCCATAGAGGCCAAAACAGGACATTGGACCCTCTGGAACTAGCTAGACAGAGAATTGTGAGCTGCAGTATAGGTGATAAGAACCAAATTCTGCTCCTCTAGAAGTACAGTAAGTGCTCTTTAATCACTAAGCCGTCATCGCTCTGGCTCCTCAGCAAGTTTTCTTATACAGTTCAGATGTCTGGTAACAGTACTGTCCACAGTGAACTGGGCCTCCTGTATCAACTAACAATCAAGACGTGTCCACAGGCCAATCTAATCTAGGCAACTCCTCTCTCAGATGACTCTAGGCTGTGCCAAGTTGATAGACTAAGCTAAGTAGTCAGCGGGAGGAGGGAAGGACAAGCCATTCCAGGAGATGTTGGCTAGCCCGCCAAGCTTGCTTGGCACACTGTAGGTCAGTAAGGGAGCCTGTCTCAAAGGAAATATATGAGTGGGTGGCGCCTGAGGCTTCTACATGCATTTTCATACATGTACATACATACCCCATGTGCACCACCCATATGAACTCTCATACATTTGTGTGTGTGTGTGTATATACATACATATATATACATATATACATATATGTATGTATATACACATTTACACACAAACACACACAAAAACCTACAGGCATAGAAAAAGTCTCTGTGGACCAAAGGAGAGGAAACAAATCCACTGAATCACTACAGATCAACATGCAGCTCCTAAAGGAGTACCACTCCAAGCTCATACTTTCCCCCAGGAAGTCTTCTGCTCCAAAGAGACAGTTCTGCTGAAAAACTTAAATTGACCACCCAGCTGACATGACCTGTGATGCCCATCTGGAATGTGTACAAAAAGGAAAAGGCCAGAGTCATCACAGAAGAGAAGAACTTCAAGGCTTTTGCCAGTTTCCACATGGCCTGTGCCAATGCCTGGCTGTTTGACATCTGAGCAAAAAGGGCCAAGGAAGCTGCAGAAGAAGACATTAAAAAGTAATGCACTGTGCACTGTTAGAGTGTTGTGATAAATATTCCATAAAGCAGAGCAGAAGGAAAGAAAGGAAGAGAAAAAGAAAGTCTAATTAATGAACTGAGAGCAGAAAATTCCCCAAATCCATGGAAATAAATGGATATTTAAGCACAACAGACACTTAGAATCTCAAACAAACACGAACACATTATAGTGAATATGCTGATTCTACAAAGAAATCCTAAAGAATTAAAGAATGTAAAAAGCCCTGAAGGAAAATACCAACACATTCACAAAGGCAAACATAGCAAAATGATAGTAAACTTCACAGCAAAAATCCTAAAAGCCAGGAAAGCACTGATACATATTTTAAGTCCTGAAAGTAAATAATTTCCATCCAAGAAACTAAAACCAGCAATGCTAGCTTTTAAAACTGTTGGGGAAATAAAGGCATTTCAGGACAAGTGCAGATTAAAAACAGTTCATGACCTCAGACAGCATCTCAAAGATGCTTACAGAACTCCTAAGCACAGAAACATCAATTGGTTATTCACTATCAAGTGGTCAGCCCTGAGATCATGCACATTATACAGACAGCAGGTTTTATGTATGTTTTTATGTATTTATATGACAAATATTAATAAAACAGAGGCTAAGAATTTGAAAAAGAACAAGGAGAGATACAGAAGAGGGTCTGGAGTGAGGAAGGGGAAATGATGTCATGATAATCTCAAAATATATATAAAGAAAGAGAAAGAGAGAGAGAGAGAGAGAGAGAGAGACAGAGAGAGACAGAGAGAGAGAGAGAGACAGAGAGACAGAGACAGAGACAGAGAGACAGATAGAGAGACAGAGACAGACAGAGAGACAGCAGGCTGAGCAAATCACAGACAGAAGGCCAGGAAGCGGCACTCATGACCTCCCTCAGTTACAGACTTCTGTAAGAGAAAACCAACCTTCTCCTCCCCTTCTCATTTCAGTCGTTTCAGTCATCTCAGCACTAGAAACACTCCCTAGACACATACCTTGATGCACTTTCTCTGTTTCTGACATAATCCTAGTATCTCATTGTACTGGCTGGTTTTGTGGGCCAACTTGACACAGGCTGGAGTTATCACAGAGAAGGGAGCTTCAGTTGGGGAAATGCCTCCATGAGACTCAGCTGTGGGGCATTTTCTCAATTAGTGATCAAGGGGGGTAGGGCCCCTTGTGGGTGGTGCCATCTCTGGGCTGGAAGTCTTGGGTTCTATAAGAGAGCAGGCTGAGCAAGCCAGGGGAAGCAAGCCAGTAAGGAACATCCCTCCATGGCCTCTGCATCAGCTCCTGCTTCCTGACCTGCTTGAGTTCTAGTCCTGACTTCCTTTGGTGATCAACAGCCATGTGGAAGTGTAAGCCAAATAAACCCTTTCCTCCCCAACTTGCTTCATGGTCATGATGTTTGTGCAAGAATAGAAACCCTGACTAAGACAAATTGGTACCAGAAGTGGGGTATTCCTGTGACAACCTGACCATGTTTTGGGGAAGACTGTGGAAGGACTTTGGAACTTTGAGCTAGAAGAGCCACTGTTAAGAACTCTGTGGAATGTCTGTGGGAGCTTAAAAAATCTTGTTGAAAACAGTACAGAGATGGAGGCCTGGCTTGTGAAATTTCAGAGGGAAGATTAAAGACTCTTATCAAGGCCATGTTGTTTTGATTGTGAAGATTCTGTGGTTCTGGTTAGCTGGGGCTGAAGTATCAGCTGTGATTAACAAGATACCAGAACTACTAAAATAAAAACTTTGCATTGCTGGGACTATTGATGCTGGTTAGCTGGAGCTAAGAAATTAGCGGTGATTAAGAAGAGACCAGCATCATTGAGGTGACATCTTCTGGGGAGTGTTTTCTGAGAGCACTAAGAGGCTGTGTTCCAGAGATAGCCAAGGTTGTACCTTGTGCTGCAGCAGGACTTGGTAATGTGTAAGAGTCACCCAGGTGGTACTAGTTTTGACAGCACGAAGGGGTCATGAAGAGCAGCTGAGGCTCCGCACAGTGAGAGGCCATGGAAGGCCATTGGTAAAGGCGCAGCCTCAGTTTGCAATTGATGGCCCAGGACTGAAGGTGTCATGCAAAGGAGTTGAGGCTTGGCACCTTAAAGACAGTCTATGAGAGGGTATTGGTAAAGCCTAGTTACAGCATTGTTTTGGGAATGCCAGTACCATGCAATGACCACCAAGGACAGCAGCAGCAGTGGAGTACAGGCATCTGGAGCCCAGGAGACAAGATGTGTGCTACAAAAGGCAGAGCTGGAGAGGTGACTCAAGCCCTTGGAGGAGCCCAGAAGATCATGAGTTAGATCCCAGACATTGGTTTTGCTTTTGATTGTGACTGTGCCCTGATATTTTTCCCTCTTAAAGGAAGAATGGATTTTAGTGGAGCCCACAGTTAAGAGACTTTAAGTTTTAAAAAATATTGGACATTTTAAATTGATTGAACTTTTAATATGTAAAGACTGTGAGACTTTAGATCTTGAAAATGAATAAGAACATAAGGGTTGAGGCTTTATAGTGATGTGTTTGTGTGTCAAGTTGACAAGGGGTCAATTGTACTGGCTAGTTTTGTGTGTCAACTTGACACAGGCTGGAGTTATCACAGAGAAGTGAGCTTCAGTTGGGGAAATGCCTCCATGAGACTCAGCTGTGGGGCATTTTCTCAATTAGTGATCAAGGGGGGTAGGCCCCTTGTGGGTGGTGCCATCTCTGGGCTGGAAGTCTTGAGTTCTATAACAGAGCAGGCTCAGCAAGCCAGGAGAAACAAGCCAATAAAGAACATCCCTCCATGGCCTCTGCATCAGCTCCTGCTTCCTGACCTGCTTGAGTTCCAGTCCTGACTTCCTCTGGTGATCAACAGCCATGTGGAAGTGTAAGCCAAATAAACCCTTTCCTCCCCAACTTGCTTCATGGTCATGATGTTTGTGCAAGAATAGAAACCCTGACTAAGACACTCACTCTTTCAGATCAAGATAAACCCAGGGGAAGCCTTCCCAGATCCCCCGTCTGAGCTGGCATTCATGTATGTGATAGCACAGGCAAGCCACAGATATTTAGTGTCACACAAAACTCTGTGTGACTATTAAGGACTAAATTACATTAAATAAAGTACTATTGGCTTTTGGATTTGAATGCTGACAAATCTAATTACTTAGATCATAATCATATTTAAAGCCCATATTTTGCCACATGTGGCTACATGCAAGACTCTTAAAAACAACAAATGAAAACAACAAGCCAACCTTATTTTGAGATAGGGTCTATGGTACAAAAAATGTGGTCTAGGTATTCCCTTAAAATAAAAATGATGTCAAAGTATGATGAATTGGTTTGAGAGAAAGATCCTGTCCTCTCCGTTTAACATCATGATCCAGAGATCACAGGTGCTGGGAACTCAGTAGTGCACCTCAGTTGAGCACCCACGTTGGGTAGTTCAGCTTGGAACTCCCAGAGATCTGACACCCCTCTTCAGGCCTCCACAGACACCCCACACCTGGCACACACACACACACACACACACACACACACACATACACACACACACACACACACACAAAATTAAACCTTTGAAAGTATTTTCTTCCTCCAATTCTAAAATGGCAAACTTACAGATATACTCTTCATATTGAAAATAGCAGGGTAGAAAAGTCACATAATTAAGTTTCTAAGGCACTCCGAACTAGGTTCAACTGTACATAGACTGTTACATCGACTCTCGCAGCTGAAGGTAGAATATGCAAATGAAACTTTGCAGTTATTTGCAGAGATGCTTTCAAAGTTTCTGGGCTCCTTTCTAATACTCAGTGATGAGGACCTAACAAGCAGGTAGTCGCCTGGCTCTAGTTCCAGCAGAAGACGCCTTTCTAGCAATACTTTGAAGATATTAGTGGTTTTGTCAAGTGTGGGAATGGGCAAAGAGGTAGAACTGTAGCTTTAGGAACTGCACACAGGCAGCATCAGGACATTACCTTTGACACAATGGGCGCCAGCACAAGGGTAGGGAAGGAAACTTTGGGAAAGTGGTGACCTTTGACAGCTGGGACAGACTTACTGTGGAGATGATGGGAAACAGAGTATCATTTGATTTCTGGACCACACCACTCAGGAGTTGGAAGGGATAGGAGCCCACTACTTGTCTCTGTCCAGGCCCACCTCAGTGGGCAGCAACCCAAGGAGAGCTGGGACTAAGCGACACCTAGCACCCTCGAGCAGCACTCATCACACTGGTTGTTGATTGCCGCGGTGGCACACTGGACTTTCCTTCACAGAGGGCCTCAGCAGATTCTGACCTACAAAAAGTGCATCAATGGCTAGACCTGAAATACTGCGGCAATGGAGAAAAGGCATTTGAGCAACAATGTAAGTAGGAACTATTTATTTCTGGGTAAGTATTTACATTACTCAATACTGGAACATGACTGGCCAACAAATTCTATTCCAGGGGGCAGAGGCAGGAGGATCTCTGTGAGTTTGAGGCCAGTCTGGCTTATGTAGAAGTCCAGGCTAGTCAGGGCTATATAGTGAGACTCAAGAGTACCACAGATTAAATGTCATGACTACAAGTGCAGTCAGTCTTCATTATTTTTGGATTCTAGGTTCTGGGAGTACATATTTGAGACATTGTCTGAATTCCTGCAGTACTTTTATGGCCAAGTATTAGGCAGCAAAACCTGATTGCCCACTGTACACATCCTGGCAGTGCTTGGGCAGGACTATCTTCCAGATCTTGCTCTTTTGCTACTTAATGTCTGTTTTTCACATTTGTGCTTTTTTTGTTTGTGATTTTGTTTAAAATGGTCACTAAAGGTGGAGTTAAAATGCCATCTCCTGCTCCTCAAGGGCGCAAATGCAGTGATTTGACTCATGGAGAAAATATGTACTAGAAATCTTCATTCAGGCAGAAGTTAATATTCTATTGGTCATGAGTCAATGTTAAGGAATCAGTAACATATATTAACATGCCTTTTAAGTAGAGACAGCTAAAATAAGTTTACACATTGGTTGATTAAATGTTGGCAACAGAGGCTAGTGGTTCAGGATTCGTCACTCCAGCGTTTCAGGGGCTTCACAGGGTATAACCGCAATGAAAACCAAATGTCCACAGTTTTTCAATTTCTAAAAGTTTTGAAAAAGAAAACTTACAAATATCATGTTTTCCTAGGTAGAATCTAATTGGTATTCGTGACTAAAAAACCAAAGAGAGAAAACACCAAAATCCATCACTACTGCATATTTCAATGTAATATATTAAAATTTATTATTTTCTGGGTAGTATTCATTGAAATTATCAATTAACATTCTCTAGAAGGCCTTATAATTTAAAAACTAAAGAATTCTGTAGGAGGGAAAAGAAAAAGCACCCTATTTAACACGTTAATTTTGATAATGTTCACATATGCACTATTCTTTCATCTGGACTCAGTCCCTTAGTTCAATCCTGAATAAGCCAACGTATATATACTCCATAATAAATCTTACATTACCCAAAAGTTTTGTGCTTCTACTTATAGCAGCATAGGAAATCATTTGTTTAAGAGTCATCACTCTATTGGCTATTGTAAACAATACTCCATGCTTGGATACAAGGATATTTAGTTAGCCAACAAAGACTTCTGAAGACTACGACAGGAAGCATTTTGATTTTTAAACGTGTTTAAAGTGTTCTACCTTGAACCATATAATAGAAATTAAGCTGAAATTTCTAGTTCGTACCTAACTAAAATAAGAATACTCTCCCCAAAGATCATCAATTATTTATGAAAATCTTACTAGCGTCTTGTAGAAATCCACTCTTCTCAGTAAGTGGACTTTGTACTAGCATTCTCCACTGTTTAGACTACAATAGGACATGTGCTATAAAGAACTTGCAGATAAATATTGAGTGCTTGGGTACTAGACTAGTAAAGGTTAAGCAAGCAGTTTTGCTGTTATAACACTTTCTTGTTCCATTTTCATACCACAAATAGGTATGAAACTATGACTAACACGGTCATAAGCTGTAATTATCCTCTTCCTTCCTGTAGACACCGGGCAGCAAAGCTCTGCAAATGGGAAGGAAGAACTCAGGCACTGTAACCAATGCACAGTGCTTTGAGGACAAGACTACACCTACCATTCCATCCAGGCAGGAAGACTAAAGAAACAATCAAGCTGTATTTCACAAGCTGTCAAAATACAACAATGGGTTTTCTCATACTTAAAGGTCATCTTTAGTGAAACACAAAAAGAAAACCAGCCTAACACACATTCCATCATCTACTAACTACAAAGCAAAACCACTCTGTGTCTTAAGGGAAATCACTTAATGCTCACTACTGGTATAAAATGTGGCTCCAAGGAATGCTTGTACATAAGCAAGAGTTTTAAAAAAGGTTTGTAACAAAGGTGTGTAAAAAACAAAATGGCCAAACTAGTTTGAAGCAATTAGAGTCCAATGGTTTGCTATGTTTTCTTTTATATCCTTTATTTTTAATTGGTATTTTAGAACAGCAAATTGTCTTTCATAGCAGTGCCTCCTCGTCTGATAACATAGTCCCCATTTCTAAATGTAAAGATTTAAAATAAATCAAAATGAACATTAAGGCATACAAACAGCTACTACTTTAAGTCTGTTCTTAATAATTTTTACTCATATTAAAATACATGGAATGTTGGCACACAACTGAAGCTGCTGTAGAAAGATCAGATGTTCTGTGGGTTACTGAAACTCTCTAAAAACATACATGGTTTTTGTTTTACAAATTTAAGTGTTGAGAAATGTCTAAATAATAAGTAACAATTAAAATAAAATGTTTTATTTGTAAATTATGTACAGAATACATTTTATGTTATGACAAGGAGATGGGGAGGAAGGAAGAGCCTCGCCGTCTAGTCAGCGCTCCTCACTTCTGCTGGAGATGACCGCCTTTCTCTGGATTGAACATACAAGTCAGTTGGGATTTCCTAAGCTGGAAAAGGAGAATCTGTAGCTGAATTAAGAGAGTTGCTACACTGTTACTTGCTGGTTTGTTTCTACAAAATGCTCTTGATCCCTGCTAACTCAAAAACCTTAAAAAAGGAATTTTCTGGTATAATTTTATGAAAACAAAACAAAAACAAAAAAACAAAAAAACCCGCAAAGAGCATAACTAGCAAGAACAATGAGTTTAAGCATTTCATCCTGAAGAAACTGCTAAATGGCTATATACTTATGCATAATCTGAAATGCTGCAGTTTCCTTAGCAATTTCCATTAGTCTAACAGTAAAAAGCCATACAGCTATCAAAAATGCCCTTAATCTAAGTGTCATTGTGGACAATGTACCTCTGATGACTATCAAAATGAGGCCTACTTACTGTAAAATTATCAGATGGATAAAACGTATTAATGGCTTTAGACTGTATCAATAATAGTACCAATGTTCTACAAAACAAAAGGCTGACTGTAACTGAATGTCAAATACATTTCATAAAATGGATTTAAAGAATGCTACAAACGCCATCTGTATATCATGATGATCGGCCAGCACAGAAAACCCAACCTGTTGTACTTAGTCAGTCCCCAAACTAGTGAGATTATGATTTTTCATGTGCAGATTTAGGCATTTCTCCATCTTTGTCGTCATCTTCCTCATCACAATCCCCATCTGTCTGCTGTTCCAGTTCCTCTTTCGTGATCATTTCAAAATCATTCCCATTCCCACTACTGTGTTGGGAGCGGTCATCTTCCCGCCTGTCACTGTCTGTGTCGGAGTGCCGCTCTCCGCCCGAGCCTTCTGGCCCATGGTCTCCTGGTGCTCCTTTCCCTTCTTCGTCCTCCTTTTTCTCACTGTCTGACTTTTCCTCACTGTCGGACTTCTGCTGCTTTTTGGTTTCAGATTTCTCATCCTTCTTTAAGTCTGCTTTTGGTCCTTTGTACTCATGTGTGTACAGGGGCCTGAAGGAGTCAATGAAGCCCACGTCAGCAGTCAGGTTTGGCAGGAACCAAAAGTGGTGCCTTCCTCCAGTTATCAGCCAGATGATGAGGAACAGGATGCAGCGAGCTGTGGGGAGCAAAGTTTCTCTTGAATAAATGAAATTAAGCCTTGAAGCTACTACAGGGAAAATTTGTTTGTAAGAACTGAGACAATATGTAGCTTTATTTGCATATTTTATGCACCATAAAGACAAATACTTAAGATCAGACTAGCTTAGCAACTGACAATATTTTAAGAGCTGCTCTAAACTTAGAAACACAAATGTTATGATGCTACTCTCAAAAAATTACTTTTTTTTTTTTTTTTAAAGTCATGGACATACACTAAGGACTTGCTCATTTTGCGAAGTTGTACTTCAGTAAGGACAGCAGTCAGGTGGAAGTTGAAGCTAAGAGAAGAAGACAATGTGAATAAGGACTATGACTGATATGGAAGAAAGCAGCCAGCGGAAGAGCAGAACGCCATACCGCCTTACTTCCCAGCCCTTAGGTCTTGTCCCGATTTTTAAAAACACTACATTCAACATACAATATAGTATAAATGCAAATATAATGCTGAAAAAGTGTATATACTGAAACATATATTATTTCTGATTTTAAAATAAATGGGAAAAACTCAGTGGGCCCTTACCTTGTCTAAAAGATAGCTCACTCAGCTTTGAATAAAGAATCCAGGCATTAAAAAACCTCTATCATCAAACTCGTTTTATTAATTAGGTAAATTATGCTTATTTAAGTACTAATTGCCTCAATATTAAGAAAACTTTTCTGTCCCTTAAATATAAGCTAGGTACAGTGGTGAATTACAGCGGTGCTGTAATCCTGGCACCTGGAGGAGTCTGAGCTACCTGCCAAGACTCTATCTCAAAACACTAAGAGGAATAAAAATCAAAGAAACCCCGGGAAACCGCATAATGCTAACAAAGCCAAGACTGCTCAAACACATAGTTTATGAGGTAACTTGTGTTTTTGTTGGTGCATGGGCTGGAATCAAGGGTGGCTTGTCAGCTAGGCAACATAAAACTATATCCTCAACCTTTTAAACCTTGAGACAGGGTAAACTGTCCAGAAAAGTCTGTGGCTTGCTGTGTAACACAAGCTGGCCTTAAACTCTCCATCCTTCTGTCTCAGCTTTCCAAACAGCTGGGATCGTAAGTGTCTGTAATCACACTTGGCTGAGATTACTCTTACTAAAGGCGAGTGCCCTGACACCTGGATTTATTTTTTTTTAAAGATCACAATGACTATACAAATGTTCTAGGGTAACTGGTTTTGTTTTATTCTGTTTTCTTTAAAATTATGTATAACTATTTCAAAGAAAGCTTACAAGTGGTGGGCCCGCCAGGCGGTGGTGGCGCATACCTTTAGTCCCAGCACTTGGGAGGCAGAGGCAGGCGGATTTCTGAGTTCGAGGCCAGCCTGATCTTCAGAGTTAGTTCCAGGACAGCCAAGGCTATACTGAGGAACCCTGTCTCGAAAAACTAAAATAAATAAATAAATAAATAAATAAATATTGTGGGTCCATGGATTTCTCATTATTGTGCTTTGGATAAATCAAAGGACATGGCTTTTATACAAGCCTTGATTTATAAAGCAGTACTTTAAGTAATCTTATTTATAAAGTAGTATTTTTATTTTCATGAGAATTAAAGATATACCACACAATACAATAGATAAGAATCATTTGTGACACAAAAAAGATAAATGTTTAAAGCAATAATTTACAAGTAAATTCCACTGATAAAGCAACAAAATTTTTCTTCCAAATACAATTACAATGTTGTAGTTCATTCACAAAGTTGAAGACAAGTGAATGTTTTATCAGATCTAAGAAAAAAGCATTTTAGAAAGATGGTAAGTGGGCTGGTGAGATGGCTCAGCAGGTAAGAGCACTGACTGCTCTTCCGAATGTCCTGAGTTCAAATCCCAGCAACCACATGGTGCTTACAACCTCCTGTAATGAGATTCTGATGCCCTCTTCTGGTTTGTCTGAAGACAGCTACAGTGTACTTATGTATAATAATAAATAAATCTTTGGGCCGGCTGGGTGGTGGTGTCTCCCCAGCACTTGGGAGGCAGAGGCAGGTGGATTTCTGAGTTCGAGGCCAGCCTGGTCTACAGAGTGAGTTCCAGGACAGCCAGGGCTACACAGAGAAACCCTGTCTCGAAAAACCAAAAAAAAAAAAAAGCAGTCGACAGGAGTGAGTGGGGTTGACCAGAGCGAGCAGAGGTCCTGAAAATTCAATTCCCAACAACCACATGAAGGCTCACAACCATCTGTACAGCTACAGTGTACTTATATACAAAATAAAAAAGGAGAAAGATGTTAAGTGAACTGAGTTTCTTACCACATGTAAACTGGGCATAACAGAATTTTAACTTGCCACAGTTTTTCCCTATGTAGCAATAGATAAAGGGATGAACCACAGAAAAACCACAGAAAAACTACATGAACTATCCCTACCACTCTTATAGTAAAAGCTCCACATTTTAGAAAAATGCCACATCTTAGTGATGATATTAACCATGCATACTGAAAAACACTAAAAAGATTTTTGAACAATTCTATAGCACAGAATGTGTAAGTGGGCCTCAGACAGAAACTATCTGAAAGAAAAATGTGAAGGGTGGAATGCAGTTCTCTTGGTGGAGGGCTTCACTAGCAAGCAGGAAGAGGCCTGGGTTTAATTTCCACCACTACAGAAAACCAGGCATAGAGATGCATGCCTGTAATGCTAGCACCTGGGACACAGAAACAGGGGGTCAGAAATTCAAGGGGCCATTGAATATAGCAATACTAGCACCCTTTGCTATATTGCAATACTGATAACTGAGTTACAGAGACCTTGCCTTAAAATAGTGTGTTTGAGCTGGGCGGTGGTGGCACACGCCTTTAATCCCAGTACTTGGGAGGTAGAGGCAGGTGGATTTCTGAGTTCGAGGCCAGCCTGGTCTACAGAGTGAGTTCCAGGACAGCCAGGGCTATACAGAGAAACCCTGCCTCAAAAAACCAAAAAAAAAAAAAAAAAAAAAAGGGTGTGTGTATATGTATGTATATGAGTGTTTGTTTCTTACTTTGTATGTATATGCATATTGTGTTTGTTTCTTACGTTAATTTGCAAGATTATCTGATCCAGAATATTTATGTGCATAGAAACCTGGAAAAATTATTTTCAAAACTGGAGAAACAATATTTCAAAGGTCCAAACAATCTAACATAAATCATAGTGCTACTGGTTTAATTAAAAATATAGCAACTAGAATAATTCTGTTCAGTAAGGCTAATACTTTGCTGAAAAACTTCAAGAAACTTGTGTAAACTTCACTAGTTTGACAGCCAGGTGGCATAAATCTTACAGCATCTACTGTAAGTTCAAAGTTTATGGCTTTTGTCCTTGATCCAGGCTCACACTGGTACTAGTTACCTGTTTAATAGGATTGGCTATTATTTTTTGGCCTACAATTGTGCTGTGCTGTCTGCAGAAGCAGCAGGACATTTTTCTTAAGGTGACTAAGCTAGAGGAAGGAAAAAAAAAATCCAAGTTAGGTGAAAAAGGGCTCATTTGAATTGGGAGGCCCGTTACTGTGGTAGACTAAAAAACAGTGGATGAACTCTTGGGTTCACATGAGTGGTGGCACCAACTCAGGATTCTTTGATGACCAGGGGAAGGTGAGACTAAAGAAACTGTTTAAGGCTATACAAATAAAATAAATATTACTATATACAAATAAAAATTAATTACCCATCAGAAAATATGCACCCAGGTTAGTTAATGTTGGCCAAGTTCTGTCTCCTAACAACAGAACCTAGATCAATACTGTGGGTGACTAATTTTTTCTAAAAAGAGTCCTACTCTTGGTTGGGAGTGGTGGCACATGAATTTAATTCTAACTCTCGGAAAGGCAAAGGTAGGTGGATCTCTAAGTCTGAGGCCAGCCTGGTCTATACAGTGAATATCAGGCCAGCTGGGGCTCTGTCATGAGACCCTTGAACAAAGGTATGAAACATCTCAATAATTCTGAATCTTAAGAACATTCACTTTGTTTTCCTATTTGGTTTTTAGTTATTTAACTCCTTCATTCATCTAGAATTCATTTTGGTACCCAAGTGAAAAGCTGTATTTGTCCCTAAAATGGTAAACAAATTGTTTAGAACCACTTAACTGACTACATAAACAGAACAAGTTACATTTATTTTACTTCAAATATCTAATAATGATTCACTACTACAAAAATAAATGTTCATTATAGCTAATTTTAAAACACAGCTACATGAAGATTAAAATATAGTAATATACTATACATCAAAATAACTACGAGTATTAATATTTTTTATGGCTCACCATAAAAAAAAAAAAGATAGCTAAACAAGGCAACGGGATATTTTAACTTTATTTAATCATTCCATAATGCAAATATTTATATGTGTATATAAATTATACTTTAAACTGTCCAGAATTGTTTATTAATTAAATATAGCATCAATAAGACAAGAAAGTTGGAAGAGACAGAGCCAATGCAATCATGTCTGAGCTGAGGAGGGTGTCACACTTCCTGACTTAGTTCTGCTGTTCAGCTACACTGGAGCTCCAGGTAAAAGTGTACGCGCTAATACCTACCTTAGACCAAGATCAGTTTTACTAGTAACACTTACCAATAGCAAGGAGAAGAATGCTGGCTACGAAACAGCCTGCGCCCACACTGAGGTAATAGACACCTACTCTCATTTCTGCTGGCCACAGAGGGAAGAGGGTGGCTGCTATCACAGCAATCACTGGAGTGAGACATGACAGTTACAGAGCAACTGTTAGAAAAAATACTTCAACGACTTCACTACAACAACAGTGAACACATGCTTGAAAATGGGGACTGATAAATACTGAGTGGTTAGGGAAACTATATATAAGCATCTCTAGGGCTTTTTTTGTTTGCTTGTTTGTTTGATTATTTTGCAATTATGGTAGGGCCTTTTAGAAAACTGTTAAGTGAGAAGACTGGTTATCGAGTCTTCATGATTAGGATTCAGATTCTCGCTCTACCATGGTAAGCTAGTTAACCTTTCCAAAGTTAATTTGCCTTATGTTGATAAATACCTGTTCTTACTGGAATAAGACATCAGAAGGCATTTATGACAAAGGGGCTGCTACACGTTAAGCAATCTGCAGCATTAGTTTTTTGAGTTTAACTAAGTTTCAACTCTTACTGTAAGTTTCTCTAAATGGGATCCTAAAATATCTTATTGACCAATCATATTTTAGATAGTATGGTTTTGCTATTGGCTCAATTATTCTTTCCCACCTATTTTTGCCCCCAAAATTAAAAAAATATATACACAAGTTTGATAACAACATAAGCAGCGCGTCAAAGGCTACAGTGAAGACGAAGTCATCGAGTTTTTGTTCCATTGTTCAGTGGTAAGCACTATTCCTATTCCCAGAGACTGCTCATGTACAACACAAATTAGTTACAAATATCTCTTTCTAAGTAAGGGAATTTATGTAACTCTCCCTCTTTGGGAGTTTTCTCTTTTCCTATCTCAAAAGCTGCATGCTATTCTCTTACACTGCCATTATTCACTCTTCTCCTGAGGAATGTGAACTACTTTCAGTTTTACATGGTAAGAGACAATCCTCCTGCAAGTAAACTCGCACGTGGACATATGACTGGGATTATGTAACAAAATGAGTTCTAGGCTGGAGATGGAGCTCAGTGGTGAAGTGCTTGCGTAGCATGTATAAGACACTAACAATTAAACAAAAACTAACAATACTGAAAAAGCCATAACAATGAATTCTTCTCAATGGAATTGGTGGGCCAAAAGATGCAGGCATTTAAAGTTTGAACATTACTTTGCTCAACTGTGTACATGAAAAGAATATAAGGTAAATCCTACAGGATTTACAGGGTGAACATGCTTGCATCTACAATTTGAAAGGTATTGCCAAACTGCCTGCTGTAAACGTAAGAAAAAGGACTGCTGGAGTGTTCCCTCTACCCCAGGACTTTTACTGTAAACTTCTGAAATCCTAATCTTTGTTACTTCACTCTGTATCATGATTCATTCTTAACCAGAATGAATGTTCTATGTGTTTCTTCTGTGCGCTCCATTTATCTTCTACCAGGTTGTTCTACCATGTTAATACCTTAAAAATGTTTTAGCTGTTGCAAATAATGAGTTTATTACTTATCTTCTAACTTTATTTACAATATCCTCTTAAAGAGTTCTTACTTTGTATTAAATTTAAAAGTATTTTTTGAGGTCCTGCATTTTTGTCCTCTAAAGTTTAGAGTATACTAAAAAGCTACTTATAGTCTCCTACTTACCAAGAATTAATCCCATGACAAATGTTTTAATGTGAACTGGGTCATAGATCCACACAAAAACCTAGAAGAATCAAGAAACCTCAATGTTAAAAGTTCTAAGGTCGCATTAGTAAAGTTTACTTCTCTACTATAGTTCCTCAAATACAGCCTCCACCTCTTAGTTTTGCTAGTAACTACTTTAAAAAAAAACAACCCTCTAACACCTCCTTCCCCTTTTTTCTTAGACAGAGTTTCTTGTATAACAGTCCTGGCTAGCCTTGAACTGACTATATAGACAAGGGGCTGGCAGAGATACGTCTCCGAAGTGCTAGGATTAAAGGTGTATACTACCATATTCAGCTTAAAAACTTATGTTTAATAAAAGGGAGAATTTCCAATTTCTTTTTTTTTCTATGTGTATCTTTTTTTATTAGATGTTTTCTTTATTTACATGTCATACAGTATCTCCTTTCCCAGGTTCCTCTCCAAAAAAAGAAAAAAATAATAAAACAAAACAAAACAAAACAAAAACAAACCCTTGTTCCCTCCCCCTGCTCAGTACCCCACCCTCTCCTGCTTCCTGGTCCTGGCATTCCCCTACACCGGGGCATAGAACCTTCAGTGTCAAGGGCCTCTCCTCCCATTGATGACCGACTTGGCCATCCTCTACTATACATATGCTGCTGGAGCCATCAGTCCCATCATGTGTACTCTTTGGTTGGTGGTTTAGCCCCTGGGAGCTCTGAGGGTACTAGTTAGTTCATATTGTTGTTTGTCCTAAGGGGCTGCAAACCCCTTCAGCTCCTTGGGTCCTTTCTTTAGCTCCTTCATTGGGAACTCTGTACGCAGTCCAATGGATGGCTGTGAGCCTCCACTTCTGTATTAGTCAGGTATTGTCAAAGTCTCTCAGGAGACAGCTATATCAGGCTCCTATTAGCCAGCACTTGCCGGCATCCACAATAGTGTCTGGATTTGATGATTGAATATGAGAAGGATTCCCAGATAGAGCAGTCTCTGGATTGTCCTTCCTTCAGTCTCTGCTCCATAGTTAGTCTCTACAACTTCTTCCATGGGTATTTTGTTCCCCTCTTTAAGAAGGAACCAAGTATTCACACTTTGGTCTTTCTTCTTCTTGAGTTTCTTGTGGTTTGTGGATCCAATTTCAATAGTCTGGAGATATGGTGTTTCTCGTGTATATGTGTGTGTGTGTGTGTGTGTGTGTGTGTGTGTGTGTGTGTGAGACAGAGACAGAGACAGAGACAGAGAGAGACCTGGCTTTTTCAAGATCACAAGCTTTTGTTCATCTTGTTTCCTTCCCTAATAGACCTAATAGATCCTTTCCTGGTACAATGGGCAATCTGCCAGTCAGTTCTGAAGGTTCAAGTCAAATGCCCATGGTCTCCAGACTCTCCTTACCCTTCCTAACTAAATTAAGCATACCTACTTGGTGTTTTCACACCATCAATGCTTACTACAGTGTAATACAGAAAGATGTTTACGTGTCATGCTTTTAACTGACTATGAAGGCTTCCTGGGAGAGAACTGCACTGTATTTCACTATAACACCTGTGAAGTACCTAGTACTCAGTGGCATCCTTAACATTTAAGATATCTGAGCTCTTCCTATTGCAGAATCTCAAATACCCACCCTAGGAGCCACGACTTTTTATATATGCAACAGTTGGTATAAGTGGGTCTTGGCATTCCAACAGTTTAGCAGCAAAGACTGCTGTTTTTGAGGTAGTTAAGGGACTACTGTAACAGTCTTCACCACACAAATCTCATTAGGAAAGATATAATAAAACTATCTCCTGTGCAAAGCATCAGAAATGTTGAAAACTCCAGGCCCTCAAGACATGTGTCTGATAAGACACTGTAGAAGTCCCAGAGACCAGTAGGTGGGCCCCATGAACAATTCTGCATTTTAACAGGGCAAATTAAATCCTGAATATAAAGACTGCATCTTTGAGATAGCATAATTAGGGAACCCAAGTGTCCTTAACATGGTTGCTAAAACAGAAGGCACTAGGCCCTTATCTTTTGTGGATATAGTTAAGGTCACCATGGACCATGAGGCACCTTGGCAAGACCCTAACACAGAAAAAAAGATAGAAGCAGCTTGGGCCTGCCATGGGGCTTCATGCCTGTTGTGTTTATCCCTAGAGCACACTATTAGGAAAGAAAAAAAGAACCTATGTTCTACTAAGCTTCTATAATTTCATGTTTTTTAATAACTCAAATGAAGTCAAATCTGATTCTAACTTTTTATATAAATAGATTAGAAAAGATTTTTTGAAAGTTATTTTTATATGATTAAATGTATGATTAGATTTTTCTAAATTGTTTCTTTTTGTAGTAAAAGCATCAAATATATTTCTAAGATTTTCTATGAAAAACTGGAGTTCAGTTATACTCAGATCTATTATTCTCTAAACTCACCTCATTTCCATCCAGAAAAACTTGATCATCATGTGGCTCAAGTTTGAATTTTTTCTTAGTTTCCTTCTTTTTTGGAGTTCCTGGAGTTTCCTCCTATAAACAGACAGGTGAAAAGAATAAAACACTTAAGACAGCAAAAGCTGTGATATTCATGAAGTGAAAAGTTTCACCATTTTCAACACTAACAAAACCCTTAAGATCTGTATTTACAAATATTCAAGACAGTTATCCCTCATGGCTGTTAAAACCTTATGATCACAGTTCAATAAAGATCATGTGCACGCAATCTTAGTTTCCATTTATGTGTATGGCGGTTTGGCCTGCATTTGCGTCTGCATCATGTCTATGCAGTGTTCTAAGAAGGCCGGCAGACATCCGGGAACTAGAATTAACAAGTCATGAGCCCCCACATGGACTGTGGTCCTGGGAGAACAGCCGCTGTGCCATCTCTCCAGCATCTATAGTGACTTTAAATTTTAGCTTTAGGAAAACTTACCTTTTTGGAATCTTCCTTTTCACCATCTTTCTTTTTTTCTTTTTCCTTTTTTGTTTTTTCTTCTTTAATACTTTCTTTCTTGCTCTTCTTATCATCTTCTTTCCCACTTTCAGATTTTCCCTTATCTTTTTCTTTTTTTATGTCTTTATCATATTTCATTTTCATGACTTTTAGGGCCCGATGAAAAAACTGTTTCTTTAAAAGCCTTGGAGAAAAGCAACAGTTCTCGAATTATAATCCCATCAATTACAAAGACACAGACTTATTTAAAAAGCAAAAATATCAAAACTCAAATAAAGTGAACAAAGGAAGATGTCAACTGGCAACTTATCGAAGAAATTGTAATCTGTAAGTCTATGAAAAAATACACTCAAGTATAATAAACATACCAAACAAGGAATTCCACAAAGGAAAAAAAGTTCAATAGTCAGATTATATAAAAGTTGTCAAAACTTTTTAACTTTTAACTAAAAGATGTTACTGGTTTAAGATTTATCCACATAATTCCTCTCTAGATACCTGATAATAATTAATACTCATCCTCACTTAATGTGAGCCTCTATTTCAAGAGTAAAAACAATAAAGAGGAAAACAGATAAGAAATGTCAAGAGAAGAATGTGCTCATGCCTGTCTGTCCTATTCATGCCTTCTCAGCTGGGTTATGGTGGCTATTTCTCTACATGTACTTCATCATTCAATCGACTACTGTAAGTATCAGGTGGGTGATGAATAATTACATATACTAAGATGACATTTCTGTATATTGATAGGGATTCTAACAAGAAAAATCTAAAAAAAAAAAGGTGCAATGGATTTGCATGACATTGTATTCCTATGTCAGCAGGTTCTCCCTAAATATAGTAAAGGCTGTTGCCATCGTGTGGAATATTCTTTCTCCAAAAAGACATGAGTTTTCATTTCATTCTTACTTCCTTGACATTTTCTCTGAATTACAACCTAATCTGCTTAAAATACACACGTCCACGTCATCCCCTTTCACTCTCTGCTATTTTGTCAAGAGCACTTACCTATGCACTTACTACATTATGTATTATATGTTTGATCCTTACCTAGACTTAGACCACTAACAGACAGATCTCATTCTATTATCTAATGAGTTCAGAAGCTTAGCTGATCCCTTATTAAGCCAATCTCATGGGTTATTTTGTTTGTTTTTGTTTAACCTTATAATCCTACCCAAGAGACTATTTGGTTTTTACCATTGTTGTTTATAAGCCATGTTTTCAAATTTCATGATCTAGTTTCAGAGTTCCTGATATTATTCTTTCTTCTTACCTTGGTGATGTATTATACACCTGCTAAGGCACAATCCAGAACATATATGTCACTAATATCTCTGTCCCTAATGGGACCAGTCACCCTTCTACTTCCTGGTGCCCAATCAGCATGCTCACTATCACTTGCTTACTAGGTTTTTCCTTTCTGTACAGATGACTAGTTCATTCTGGTCAGTAAGCTGTGACTTCTGGGGCACCTATATTGTTTCTTGCTTGACTGGGCTTCCATGTGATGCTAATTAAACCCAGCTCATAGGCATCCCATACAAGTAGTGTCAATATTTCCTCGTTTGGCCTATTCTTTTTCAGAAGTAGATATTCTTCTGAAATCTGTTCCAGCTGTCCCCCTGTAAGTACTTTTATATCTGCTTGGTAATACGTAAATAAACAAAAATTTGAAATGAGACTTTATTGGTTACTACTCGTAAATACAAGGGAATTTAATAGTAGTAGACTAGTGGGCTATTTGAATATGAAGAGGAATGTTCTACTTCAGAATGTCTTGAGAATTATTAAAGAAGATATATTCTAATTTTGTTTATATTAGCTAGCATTAATACTCAATCAAAAATATAAAATTTTTAATGGGAAAACAAATTTTATAGATATACACATATTAAAACTTCTCAAATAGCAATGTGATTTAACTATGACATATAGTAATTTAGAATTTCTTCTACATCATCAGTTTGTATCTTCAGTTTTCTTAAATTTTCTTTGTGGGAAAAATACTGTTCGTTCTTTCTATCTATCTATCTATCTATCTATCTATCTATCTA
>JADRCD010146334.1:0-12218 GCA_019843815.1 Montemys delectorum | reverse complement strand
CACACACACGCGCACACACACGCACACACGCGCACACACACACGCGCACACGCACACGCGCACACGCACACACGCACACGCGCGCGTGCGCGCGCTTGCTGAAACCTGCCAACAATACCTTAGCATGTAGAAGACTTTTTTCCAGAAGACACTTACATTATAACCGCAGTCTCTTTACTAGCCATGGGACTGGTCACGTTACCTGACTAGTTCATTTCACTGAGTCCGAGTGCTTATTGGTTATCAGAAATTGATTCTTTTTACTTGAGCTATTGAATATACACAGCATATTCAGTCTCTCATCCTCTTACCATTTGCTGGGCCCACAGCAACACTGCCTCTTCCATTCCTGATATTGGTGATTGGTATCTATGATATAACTATAGAAGATTACTCAGCAATAAAAAGAATGGGTTGCAGACAGCTAAAAAATATATGTATACGTATGTACATGTGTTCTACATATATATGGATATACATACATGTGTGTATGAATGTGTGTGTATATATATATATGTATATATACGTGTGAGATACTACACCAAGTGAAAGAACCTGTTTTCAAAAAATGTATCTTTGTGACACTTTAAAAAACTGATAAAAAAGAGAAAACAAGCATAGTTGCAGGTGTTTGGGGTTGTGGGACAGGACATAAAAGGGTGTCCTGAAGGCTGTTTCTAAATGCAAGGTTCTAAATATAAAGATGTAAAACACAAAAACAGAAGCCACCTTACCGCAGTTTAAGTTTTTTATGATCAACATGAAAAAGTGAATATTAAATACGCTTCTTAAATGTTTGCAGGTCTATCTCATCTGTTTTTAATTCAAAGAAGACCCCATACGTGTTAAGTTTAATAATTATCTTCTTTTATGTCCAAGTTTTGAAAGACATGGGAAGATGTATTCACTAAACTGAATATTCATGCAAGAGAGTTCCACTTGCGGGAACAGCAGAAGTGTGGGGCTCTAAAAGACCTCCCCGTCCGCCCCACTAAAACAGCTGGGAAACGTGGACATTATAAAACTAGGAAAAGAGTGAAGAACCAGAGGTTAATTTCTGCTGTAAGAGTCTGCCAAAGGAGAGGTCAAAAGCAGGTCACTGGGCTAAGCACAACTGTAGCAGACACACGGAGCACTCTGAGCTCACCAAAGGGAAAAAGGAGCCTGGGAGATACACAGGCAATCTGCCGAGTGACTCTACTTCACAAACGAATGCAAAACAGAGGACCCAAGCCCGGAAAATGGTTCAGTGGGTAAAAGCATGTGCCACCGAACCTGGTGACTTGAGTTTGATCCCTGAAAGCCACAGAGTGGAAGAAGCAAAAAGACTTCTACAAAGGTGCCCCCTGACCTCCATATGCGTGCATTCCGTGGCACAGATACATATACACACAAGCATGAGTGCTCGCACGCATGTGCGTGCGTGCGCACGCGCGTGCGCGCACACACACACACACACACACACACACAGAGACAGAGGGATAGAGACAGAAAGACAGAGACAGACAGAGACAGACAGACAGACAGACAGACAGACAGAATTTTTATTTTTTTATTTTTTGGAAAAAAAATAAGGGCACTTTCAGGGGTCTAGTGCCAGCTTTAACTCACATTACCATGAGCAGACAATGAGATCTTGGCTGGCATGTGCCCCACCCACATGCCAAAGTAAAAGTAAACCTGCTATGGAGAGAATATGACATTAACTAGAAGCGAAATTCACACCACAGATACAAGGTCTAGCATTTGATTAGAAATGATAATACATATAGGATAGTATGAAGCTACAGCTAGAAACTATGAAATTTAAATATAATCATGATCAATGATCAATGTTTTATGAATCAATTAAAGAGTAAGAGGATAGATAAATTTATATAGCGAAAACCTAGAATTGAAAGATGCCATCATAAATCCAAGAATAGGTTTAATAACTGATGTACGTAAAACCATAAATCAAAAACATTGTGAAGATAAGCTAAAGATGTCCAAGGAAACATACAGGTATGCATCAGAACTGCAAAGATGAACAACGCCTTTAACAGTAGTTATTGGAGAAGCTGTAGTAAGGCGCCCGCAAGTTCAACACCTAACTCAGCTACACAGTGAGTTCAAGGCTAACCACTCTGAGTGGACTATGGAAGAAAATACTGGAGGAAACTCAGCAGACTAGCTCCTATTTGTTTTGGAATGCACCCAGGAAGCTAAACGTTGTAGCACGTACCTGAAAGACCCAGCTACATTGCGGGATGAATGGGAGGTGGAATGACGGCAGCAACACATAGCTACTTCTCACTAGGGGTACATTACGGGGGGCGGGGGGCAGGCAACGGGCACAAGGTGACTCTACCCCCTCATGCAGTTTCCCTGAGGACACTTC
Source organism: Montemys delectorum (assembly GCA_019843815.1). Lineage (NCBI taxonomy): Eukaryota > Metazoa > Chordata > Mammalia > Rodentia > Muridae > Montemys > Montemys delectorum. Next base: position 9,838 of record JADRCD010146334.1, on the reverse strand, counting down.
ATCTGGCAAAGGCTGCTCACTGCAGCAGATCAGCACCCTGCCCTTGAATCTCCTTTCAACCCTCTGAGACCTACGTGCATGTCCACCTCTCTTGTCGGAACTGAAGTTTGACCTTCAGGATAAAGGGAACCAATCGACCACAGAAGCCCTCAGAGTGCACAGCCTGATCCACACTCCACTACCAGAGCTGAAGGCCTGGCCTGCACAGACAGCAGGCTTTTCCCTCAAGAGAGAAGCCCCTGAAACAACACGCTCCTTTCCCTCTGCCAGCAAGGGCCTGCAGTGAGACCCCAAGGCCGTCTATGGGCTGGCCAACCCCATTGGAAGAGTATATCAGCTCTCTTCCAAGTCCAAGTGCTGCTATGTGGGAAAGATAGACACACGGGTGCTTGCTCCTGAAGACAAGGGAAAAAGAGAGGGTGCTCCCCATCACATAGGAAGACTTAGCAAGCTGATGGTAGCTAGCCGGGTCCTCGGTTCTTCTAGTCAGTCCAGTAGCAAGCTTTGTAACTAGCACTCGGGAGCCAGTCTAGGTCCAAACACCTTCAACACTACCAACCAGAAGCGATGTTCCGTGAGGATGGTGACGTCCTAACCTTACTGCCATGTCACACACAAGGGGCATTCAACTAACATACTGGGTATGGTGACAGACGTGCGCTCAAAACTGCAAAGCCATCCAGTTGTCTTGGTCGCCCATATTAACTGAACCCCCACCCTCGGCCTCTGGCCTCAAACAGGGTTTCTACATAAACACGTACTAGAGAATTGAACTCTCCTCCTCTTAAAGTAAATGGCAGTCCTGACGGGGTTAGAGGGGCTGTGGGAGAGCCCTCAGCCCCTTCTGTCTTCCTGTGCTCCATGAATACGGTCCTCCTATGGAACAGGCCCTCACCTCCATGCACTTCCCACCTGCTGAGTCCTTACAAACTTTCCCAGTTTAAATGTCACTCCTCCTTAAATGCCTTTCTTGTTCAGCCTCAGGGAAGCCTGGTCCAGAACAGACACACTCATCACTCTCACCCCACCGTCCCCCATTAGCTCTCAACACTGACCATGACCTAAAACTCCCATTCGCTTTTATCAATATTACTGTCCCTCCAAGTCAGGGACATCCATGTCAGGGACAATCCTTCAGCACACACTTGGTGGCAACAATGAACGGAGCACCCATCTGTGGCTCAGACCTCGCCATAGAGCTCACTCAGACTGGCACATTAGAATTCACAGCACTTCCCCGGGGCTCTGTTCAGGCAGGTTCTTTCTTGAGAATCTTAAGGTCCTCACATGCCTCTCCCCTCAAATTCTGCCGTCTGCGACTCTCTCCTCCTCGTGATTACACACCAGCACTGCAAAGCCCAAAGCCTTCATTTCTCACCCTCCCGCCCTGCGCCCTCGCTCCACCGTCAGAAGTCACTGGAGGTCCTTCCGACTCCTCCGCAGCCACCGATCCGTCTAAGCAGCCCTTCTAGAAACATGGCTTCCTGGCTGGCGGGCTGGTTATTCTCGTTTTACTTTTGGAAATGAAGCCAGGTGGGGTGGCGCACACCTTTAATCCCAGAGGCAGAGGCAGGTCAATCTCTCTGAATTGGAAGGCAGCCTGTTCTACACAGTGAATTTCAGGTCAGCCAAGGGTTACATAGTGATACTTTGTCTAAAACAAAATGTGGTAAGTGAAATTACCGGATGAGTGCCACTGTCCAACAGCTGTCACTGGTTTTCAGACATAAGACTTAGTTTTAAATTTTTTCCTTTATTCTTCACAACCATACCCACACACGATGAAGTATAATCATTTCTACCCCATTCCCCACTCCAAATTTGTATATATATATATATATTTTAAATAACCCACTAAGTCCAATCACTGTTGCCTTAATGTGCATTGGTGTGGAGTCAACAATTGGATCATGGGAATCCAACAGTTCACATCTTCAAAAGGAATGATTCTCCTCCCCGAGAAACTGCCAGCGGCCATCAGTATGTCAGTAGGGGCCTGTGGCCTAGAGATCATCCACCCCATCTATGCCAAAATTTTGACTGGCTTACTCTTCTACAGGGCTTGTGCATGAGTATCATGCATGTAGAGCTACGACCAGAAGACAGCACTGGAGTGCCATACGTGTACAGCCATGACCACAAAACCACTACAGAGCACTCCTCCCTGACTTTTGGTTCCTAAATTCTTCCTGCCTCCTCAAGCCTTATGGGAGAAGAAGGGGAGAGAGGGGGAGAGATGGAGACGTCCTATTTAGGGCTGGCAACTCAGCTCCTCAGTCTCAAGATTCTAACTAGTTACGCATCTCTCCACTGACTGCCACCCACTGCAAAACAGAAGCTACGAGCAGTTGATCTATGTCTATAAACATAAATATTTAAGGGGCGCTTTAGGAACGTTTAGCAAATTAACCACCCTATTCATCACGGGCTTTTGATCAGGATTACAGAACCAAGCAAGACATCTCCTCCTGTGGAGAACCCTTCAAATCCAATTGTTATCCTATACGAGCCATGAGACTATCACACCCCACAGGCACATCCTGACTGGCCAGCTGGTCCTGCACGGTCCAGCACTGGGTAAGTCCACGGATGTCTTTTCCCCCTCGGTAGTCTGCAAAGCACCTTCTGGAACTATGAAAGCTAGCCAGTAGGGAGAACGGTTCCTGGTCAGTTTGAAACAGACTTCTACAACCATGGTGTCTTCAGCCACATAGTGTTACAATGGGTGACCAAAGACAATGGAAATAACCTATGTCGCCTTGGAGACCTGTGGGACATTCGTCATCAGTAACTTGTAAGGAGGTTTCCCATGCCTTACGCCAGGCTTTTCATTTAATAATCCATGTACTCCCGGAGTAACATTGTCCACCTACGCAGGGATACTCTAGTCAAATCTTTTTTTAAAGCTGTATTTTAAAATTAGCTTACGAATGGGTTTCCAGGGGCTTTTTCATGTGTCCTTAGTTTTGCTTAGCCCACCCGGTACTGTCCCTCTCCTGCGTCCACCCACCTTGATCCCCATTCAATCTTTTCACCTCAGTATGCCCTCCCCTCCTTCCAATTCATGTACCCTTCTAACTCTCCAACTATTTCTTAATTAGGTTGTTAGATAGAATTCGGTTGTTGGCTAAGAAAGAATGCCTTCCGCGTGGGCTTTTGTACACACTTCCTTTCTGCTCCCTGGACACCCTCATTTTTCTGGGTTCATCCTTGCTTAAGCCTTTCTGCTCCCAGAATTCCATCTCTCCACTTTCCCTCCACCTCTAACCCACTGACCTCCCTTCCTTAGGGTGTATCTTCTCCAGAAAAAGCTGCTCTCTTGTCTCCTGGCTTTTCTGGTCGTACACCAGGTTAAAGAGAGGTTTGAGGGCTGGTGAGATGGCTCACCGGGGAAGAGCACCGACTGCTCTTTGGAAGGTCATGAGTTCAAATCCCAGCAACCACATGGTGGCTAACAACCACTCGTAATGAGATCTGATGCCCTCTTCTGGTGTGTCTGAAGACAGCTACAGTGTACTTACATATAATAAATAAATACATCTTAAAAAAAAAAGAGAGAGAGAGATTTGAGCTGAGCTCTGCTTACGAGAGAGAACACACAACCTTTGTGTTTCTGGACCTCAGCTGGCTTTGTATAACTTCTCCTCCATGCTTCATTCACTTATCTGCAAATTGGACTGTTTCACTTTTCCTTACAGCTGAGTAATATTACATTGTGCATATTACCACATTTTTTCCCCATCCATTTATCTAGATACTAACATTTAAGTTGGTTCCCTTTCCTAACTGTTGTGAATACAGCAACAGGGAACATGGATGAGCAGGTATCTCTGTAAAAGGCATAAAAGTTACTGGGTGCATGCCTAGGAGTAGTATAGCTAGGTATATGGTGTGGGTCTCTCTCTCTCTCTCTCTCTCTCTCTCTCTCTCTCTCTCTCTCTCTCTCTCTCTCTCTCTCTCTCTCTCTCTCTCTCTCTCCCCCCCCCTCTCTCTCTCTCTCTCAACACCCCTCCAGCTCCCCCTTTGTCAAGAAATCTCCAGATTGATTTCCACATACACACTGGCTTTTGCTGTCATTTGTGTTCTTGATGATGACCATCTGACTGGGGTAACAAAAAATTTTAAGTAGCGTTTTTTATTCAAATTATTTGATTATTACTGTTATTATTTTACTTATTCAGTTTGTGTCCCACTCACTGCCCCCTCCAGTCATCCCCTCCCACAACTCTTCCTCCCATCCTCCCCGTCTCTGAGTAAGTGGGTCCCCTCTCCCCAGTACATCAAGTCTCTGTGTACCAGATCATTTTCATTCCCCTAAGGGCTAAGAATTCGAACACTCTTAAGCGTTACCTAGCCATTTGCATCTCTTCTTTTTGAGAGTTTCCCTTTGGTTCCTTGGCCTGTCTTTTTAAATCAGGTTGTTTATATTCTTGATGTTTAGCTTTTTACTTCTTCGTACGTTCTAGACAGGAGCCCTCTGTTGAGTGACCGGGTAGCTGGCAAAGGTTCCCCCATTCTGTGGCTGCCTCTCCTGTCACCTCAGCTGCCTTTGCTCTGCTTTATGAGATCCCATTTGTTGACTGTTGGCCTTTTTCTGTGCTACATCCCCTGTGCCTCTAAGTGGTTTATTTATTAGGGTTGCATTGCGGTTGTAGAGTGCTTTTGGTAGCACGGTCATTTTCCCTATATTAATTCTTCCAATCCATAAGCGTGGGCCGACTCCTTCTCATGTCCTAGCATACTCTCTCCTTTCTTTAGCGTCTCCGGTTTTTCACCGTAGATGCTTCTTTCGCTGGCCAGTCCCTCATCTTTGGTGTGGCTCCATGGATAGGATGGACGGTCCCAATGATCTCCATCAGTCATTGGTAATCAAGAAGGATACTGATTTTCGTACGTTGACTTTGTGCCCTGCCACTTTGGTGAGTGTCTTTATGAGCTCTTAAGGGTTTCTTGGCGAGGTGTTTTTGGGTCTCTTATCTAGAGAGTCGTAGCTTCTGAAACGGGGAATATGTTTACATCATCTTTTCCTACGTGTATCCCTGTTGTGTGCCTCCCTTACTATACTGTCCTGGCTAGACATCAAGCACTCTACTGGGTAATAAGTGGTGAGAGCTGCCTCCTTTACCTGCCCCTTTCCTTGTTACAGGGACATTTTGAGTGTGATGCTTGCTATATATAGGTTTATCGGAAACAAACTTCATCATACTGAGGTAAGAGCCCTCCAGCCCTAGACTCCCCGTAACTTTTATCAGGAAGGGTTGATGGATTTTTACAGCTTTTCTCTGCAACTAGAGATGGTGATGTGATATCTGTCACTTAGTCCATTAATGTATCGAATTACATGTATTGATTAACGTACAGTGAGCTATCTCTATAGTGCTAGGATAAAGCCAATTTCATCACGATAAACGGTCTTTCCAATGGGATGCTAAATTTCGTTGTTGAGAACTTTGTTGAGGAGTCTGTGTCTTTCTTTGCTGCGGAGGTAGATCCATTATAAAAGCGATGGCTTTATGTGGTTTTCAGTGTCAAGGTCATTCTGACTTGGTCAGAGTTTGGAAGTGTCCCCTCCTCTCCTACTTCCTGGGACACCTTGAGTAGCACTGGAATTGGCTATTTAACATTCTGGTAGAGTTCTGCAGTGGATCCACGTGGCCTTGGGCTTTTTCTCTGGGGAGGCTGCTTCAACTTGTTGCTCGTTATACAGCTGCTCATTATAAGCCTCATTTACCCCATTCCTCTCATGGTCATGACCAGTAACCAGCCCACCTACTCAGGATGCCCTTCTTGTCACCCAAGCTGTCCATTGCCAATTTACGGCAACCTCCCTTAGTCCCTCGGTCTTTACCAAATAAGGCAAATCAGTAGGACAGAACTCACGTGTTTTTTTGTTTTTTTTTTTTTTAGGACAATGGCTCAAGTGTATATAATTGTGTGTCAGTGGGGGATTCTATTGCTTTTGTTCCACTCTGTTCCTTGGTTTCCCCTTCTTAAATTTATATGTGTGAGTGTCTTGCCTGCATGCATGTTCGGGCACCACATGTGTGTCTGGTGCCCGTGGAGGTCAGACGAAGAGTCTTAGAGTCTGTGAACCTGGAGGCGCAGAAGGTTGTGAGCCACGATGCGGGTGTGGGAAACTGGAGCAGGGCCCTCTACAGAGCAACAAGTGCTCTTAACTGCGGCTGGCATGTCTTTGCTGTTGTTGCTGCTGCTTTTGAAAATAACTTCAAAAGAGCTACGATTTTATTTCGACATGTTCGAGTTTCGGGGCTGTCGTTAAGATGGCTCGGCAGGTGAAAGCGCTGATGCGCTGATCAGCCAAGTTTGATGATCTGAGCTCAACCCCTGAAAGCTATGGTGGCATGAGAGAACGAGTCCCCAGATGTCATCCTCTGACCTCCAAAAGCAGGCCATGGTATGCGGTATGCGTACATTCATGCCCCACCCCCATACACACACATATACAACATTCACAAACATACACACACAGAGAACCTTCTCTGAGAGCCAACCCTTATCAGCATGGCAGATGATAAATACCGTGATAATGTTGGAGGATGAGGCCGTGTTTTGTGAACAAAGCCAGCGAGGTGCTTCTTCTACCTAGCCACTGCTGAGGGAAGACCCACAGGATTTCCAGATGGTCCAGGTAACACCATTTCCTGCTTGTGTGCAGAGGAGGGAGGCATGCAGCTCTCTAGACCACCCTGGCACCATCTCTCTCAGCACTGTTTCCCACAAGGGCAGCTGCTTCTCTGTATTGACTTATTCCCATCCCCTCCAAGGCACCCACCAAATGACAAACCCAAGTTTTAAGGAATTCTTCACTCAGACAAATGTGAGTATTATGAAACTGACATTACTCTATTCTAAACCGGAAGTTGTTCTCTCTGCCCTGAATATGGGAAAAAGAAAGCCCCAGGAAAGAGAGAATCTCATGGTGGCGCACGCCTTTAAGCACAGCATTTGAGAGGCGGAGGCAGGCGGATTTCTGAGTTCAAGGCCAGCCTGGTCTACAGAGTGAGTTCCAGAGCTACACAGAGAAACCCTGTCTGAAAACAGTAAGAAAGAGAAAGGAAGAAAGGGAAAGAAAAGAAGGAAGGAAGGAAGATCCCATTTTTACAACCTTTGGTTGAATAAAATATAAAAATAATAGTAACAAATGTAGAGACTCTTTATGTCTACACATACATACATGAGATACAGAGGGGAACTAAGTAAAGAAAATCTACACATTAGGGACACAAAGAGAGACAAATGATGCTGTCAGTCGGTTAAGAGCACTGACTGTTCTTCCAGAGGTCCTGAGTTCAATTCCCAGCAACCACATGGTGGCTCACAACCATCTGTATTGAGATCTGATGCCTTCTTCTGGTGTGTCTGAAGACACCTACAGTGTACTCATATACATAAAATAAATTTTTAAAAAATAAAAAAGAAACTTCTTTTTAAAAAAAAAGAGAAACAAATGTTTATGTTTTCTTCTATATGTGGGCTCCAGCTCTAATTCTCTACATATATGAACTTATGTGTCACTGAATGCAGAAGAGGAGCTGTTTGGGGAAAGAAAAGGAAACAGAAGTTGGAGGACAAAGAGGATAATGGGGCGAATAGAAGCAAAGTATTACGTACATGTGTGAAAAGATCATGATCGAGCTATTCTGTACAACAAAAAATAAATAAATAAATAAAAGTTAAAAGATACTGAAATACTTGTTTTAAGACTATGACGCATTAGTAATACATTCCTTTTGTTTATAAATAAAACCCCTTGATTGTTTCAAACCACTTACACACACTGAGTAAACCTTTACAGGAACCTTGGAACGTCAGTAAAAAAATGTTCACCTCCTTTTACAGCTGGCCAAGCCCACGTTTAGACATGTTATAAATCAGTGACGTGCCAGGTGACACTTACGAGATGCCAGCCTCTACGTGAGTGCTCTGAAGGTCTGCCTAGTGTGTGACAGTCTGTGTCACGAGGCATCTCTGAACCCAATAGGAAGAGCTACATGTCGGCAATAATCCCAAGCTCTAGGGTCCAGTGTTAAGGTGTGGACATTCTCTGTGAGCAGGGCCAAGGGTGACTGACTGTCAAAGTAATCACTTAACCTGTGTGGCAAAACGAAATGTGCCAGTCTAGGAGAGGGCAAGAAACTATGATTACTGACTCTGGGGTTGCCGGCACACTCTGCAACCCCCTGCTATTAACTCTACGTTGTCTGCCCCCTTTCTTCACGTAAGCTATTCTTCTCAGATCCTCACCATGGCACACAGCCTAATGTCCTTTACTTACATATACCCCATATATGTCTAAAACAGTATCAGTACAAGTAGATTTAACTGACTTAAGAGGCGTTTCTTCAGCTGAGATACTCCGGTCCTGCCACAAGTTACAAAGTTTTTGCTTTGGGGAAATAATGTAATTAACTATAAACTCCTAGCGAGCATTAAAATCTATAACCCGAAGGAACTGAAATAACAGATATTCAGGAGCCGAAATGAGGAGCAATCTTCAAGAACACATTTGATATGCAAAAGCCAAACTACAACTATGCGGATTTTCCCTGAGGAGCCATATCAAATCCAGTACAATAGATTTTTTTTTTCCAGAATCATTCCCAACCACGCCTCCAAAGAGAATCAAGAATTCTCAAAGCGGAGCTGGAGAGATGGCTCAGTGGGTAAGCACATTAGCTGTTCTTCCAGAGGGCCTGGGTTCAATTCACAGCACCAACATGAATCTAGTACCCAATCGTGGCCTCCAGGGACACTAGGCATGCATATAATGTACACACAAACATGCAGAGACCAACATAAAAAGAAAAAGAGAATTCTCAAGAAATTCAGTAAGCTGACTACAGCAAAGCGTAACAATCTAAATTGGGGGAGGGAAATGGATTCTAACAAGTTGAAATTGCATTTAAGTCTCAAAAGCAGAGTTAACAAGCAGAGATGCTTTCCCACCAAAGTAGGGGGCGGGGGGGGGGCAGTTTATGGAGAACAGAACTGTTTTCCTAGGCATCCCGAGAGGCATAACATCCAAATTGAAGGCGCCAATCACCATCTCTGACGTCCTATTATTTCCCTCGTCTGTGTCTCACAACCACTTATTTGACTTTTTAACTTTTTTAAAAATCCTCATGTAGAGAGGGCTGATGGGTCGGCCTGGCGGGCCCTTGCCCTCTAATCTGACAACCAGAGCCCATTCCCTTGAACTCACAAGGTGGAAGGAGAGCACCAGCTCCGTGCAACCTGACCTCTGACCTCCCAACGCAGGCACCGTGACCCTAGCTTGCCCCCCACGACCCCCCCTCCCAGTGTACAAATACTTGTATCAACATTCCGTAAAGGAAGAAACCTCTTCTAAGTATTAACCCGTTTTACATCTGTTTACGGGCTAATGCGCTTCAGCCTCACAATCCACAAGGCGAATGTTCTTTTTTGCCTCGTTTTCTAGAGAGGAGGAAACTGAGGCTCACGAGGCAGGCTGAGGTTCCAGGGGTGGGGCTCGGCTTCTGCATCCCGGGCTTCCTGCCGGCCCCACGGGCTGCAAGGCAGGACTCTGGAAGCCCGGACCGTGGCCTCAACGCTTCGGAAGCCCAGACCACGCTCGGGCAGCAAGAGTGCGCCTAGGCCCACCTCCCAGCCAGTCCCTCCCGGTGTGTCCTTCCGAGGCCGGGCACCCGCCAGTCTTGCAGAAGCTGGCGGGCTCTCTCTCGGGCGAGCCGCCCGGGCAGGGATGCAGAGGGGAGGCCGGCGGGGATCCCGTACGAGGGTACCCCGCAGGTTCCCGGGGGTGACGCTCCCGCAGGTCCCTTGGGCGGGGTCCCGGGCG
>JADRCD010146332.1:0-19293 GCA_019843815.1 Montemys delectorum | reverse complement strand
GTTTTGTTGAGTATAGGCTTTTGTAGTAGGATCTGACGATTTTTTTTATTTCCTCAGTTTCTGTTGTTATGTCTCCATTTTCATTTCTGATCTCATTAATTAGGATACTGTCTCTGTGCCATCTTAGTCTGGCGAAGGGTTTATCTATTTTGTTGATTTTCTCAAAGAACCAGCTCCTGGTTTGGTTGCTTCTTTGTATAGTTCTTTTTGTTTTCATTTGGTTGATTTCAGCCCTGAGTTTGATTATTTCCTACCATAGACTCCTCTTGGGTGAATTTGCTTCTTTTTGTTCTAGAGCTTTCAGTTGTGCTGTCAAATTGCTGGTATATGTTCTCTCCAGTTTCTTTTTGGAGGCACTTTGAGCTATGAGTTTTCCTCTTAAGACTGCTTTCATTGTGTATCATAAGTTTGGGTGTGTTGTAGCTTCATTTTCATTAAACTCTAGAAAGTCTTTAATTTCTTTCTTTCTTTCTTCTTTGACCAGATTATCTTTGAATAGAGTGCTGTTAAGCTTCCACGTATATGTGGGCTTCTATTGTTTATGTTGTTATTGAGGAGCAGTCTTAGTCCATGGTGATCTGATAGGATGCAAGGAATTATTTCAATCTTCTTGTGTCTTGTTGAGGCCTGATTTGTGACCAATTGTATAGTCAATTTTGGAGAAGGTACCTTGAGGTGCTGAGAAGAAGATATATCCTTTTCTTTTAAGATAAAAATTTCTATAGATATCTGTTAAATCTATTTGTTTCATAAGTTCTGTTAGTCTTACTGTGTCTTTGTTGAGTTTCTGTTTCCATGATCTGTCCATTGCAGATAGTGGGGTGTTGAAGTCTCTCACTATTATTGTGTGTGGTGCTATGCATGCTTTTAGTTTTAGTAAAGTTTCTTTTATGAATGTAGATGCTCTTGCATTTGGAGCATAGAGGTTCAGAATTGAGAGTTCATCTTAGTATATCTTAACTTTGATGAATATAAAGTGCCCCTCTTTATCTTTTTTGATCATCTTAGGTTGAAAATTTATTTTATTTGATATTAGAATGGCTATTCCAGCTTGTTTCTTGGGACCATTTGCCTGGAAAATTGTTTTCCAGCCTTTTATTCTGAGGCAGTATCTGTGTTTGTCACTGAGGTGGATTTCCTGAATGCAACAAAATGTTCAGTCCTGCTTACATACCCAATCTGATAGTCTATGCCTTTTTATTGGGGAATTGAATCCATTGATATTAATAGATATTCAGGAAAAGTAACTGTTACTTCCTGTTATTTTTGTTGTTAAAATTTTAATTCTGTTCCTGTGGCTAACTTCTTTTTGCTTTGATGGAAGATTACTTTCTTGCTTTCTCTAGGATGTAGTTTCCCTCCTTGTGTTGGAGTTTTCCATTTATTATCCTTTGAAGAGCTGGATTTGTGGAAAGATACTGTGTAAATTTGGTTTTGTCATGGAATACTTTGGTTTCTCCATCTATGGTAACTAAGAGTTTTGCTGGGCATAGTAACCTGGGCTGGTATTTGTGTTCTCTTAGGATCTGTATGACATCAGCTCAGGATCTTCTGATTTCATAGTCTCTGGTTAGAAGTCTGGTATAATTCTGATAGGTCTGCCTTTATATATTACTTGACCTTTTCTCCTCACTGCTTTTAATATTCTTTTTCCCTTACTGCTTTTAAAATTCTTTCTTTGTTTAGTGCATTTGGTGTTTTGACTATTATGTGGCAGGAGGAATTTCTTTTCTGGTCCAGACTATTTGAGTTCTGTAGGCTTCATGTGTGTTCATGGGCATCTCTTTTTTTTTTTTTTAGGTTAGGGAAGTTTCCTTCTATAATTTTGTTGAAGATCTTTACTGGCCCATTACCTTGGAAGTCTTCACTCTCTTCTATACCTATTATCATTAGGTTTGGCCTTCTCATTGTGTCCTGAATTCCCTGGATGTTTTGGGATAGGAGCTTTTTTCATTTTGTGTTTTCTTTGACTGTTATGTCAATGTTTTCTATGTTATCTTCTGTATCAGAGATTCTCTCTTCTATCTATTGTATTCTGCTGGTGATGCTTTCATCTATGGCTCCTGACTTCTTCCCAAGGTTTTCCATCTCCAGGATTGTCTCTCTTTGTGATTTCTTAATTGTTTCTACTTCCATGTTTAGACTCTGGATGGTTTTGTTCAATTCCTTCACCTATTTGGTTGTACTTTCTTGTAATTCTTTAAGGGATTTTGGGTTTCCTCTTTAAGGGCTTATACCTCTTTACCTGTGTTCTCCTGTATTTCTTTAAGGGAGTTGTTTATATCCTTCTTAAATTCATCTATCACCATCATGAGATATGATTTTAGATCCAAATCTTGCTTTTCTGGTGTTTTGGGATATCCAAACATGCTGTGGCGGGCGTACTAGGTTCTGATGAAGCCAAGTTGTCTTGGTTTCTGTTGGTAAGATTCTTGTGTTTGCCTTTTGTCATCTGTTAATCTCTGGTGTTAGATGTTCTTGCTGTTTCTGGCTGGGTCTGTAAGCCTGTGTCAGCACTTCTGGGAGATCAGCTCTACCTTGGTAGGACCTGTGTGCAGCAGGCTGTGGATCAGCAGTCCTTCCTGGGTGCAGATGGATGAATAAAGGCTGCAGCTTCTGTGGCCTGTGCCTCCCAGCTGGTCCCACCTGAGACCTGGAGTCAGAGCACTCTCTGGAGAGAAGCTCTCCACTTGTGGGGAAAGGTGTACAGAGTGTTGTGGATCTGCCATCTCTCCTAGTTGTAGAAGGAGGTAGAAAGGATCCTGTCCCAGCTATGCTGCCCCTTCTGAGGCCCGAGCCTCCAGGCTTTAGAAAGTCAGTGAAGAAAAAATGTCGATCTCTCCTGGGACCTGAGGTCAGAGTACTCCCTGGAGAGAAGCTCTCTGCTTGCAGGAAAGTGTGTGCAGTGTTGTGATCTGCAGTCCTTCCTGGTTGTAGAAGGAGGTAGAAAGGATCCTGTCCCAGCTACCCTGCCACTTCTGAGGTCTGAGCCTCCTGGCTGATCCCACTTTAGAAAGTCTGGATTTTCTTTTTTCTACAAAGAAAACTCTTATTGCACATACCAGCATCTTCCAGACTATTCAGGAATCTATTTTCACAAAGCTTGTAGAACTGCTTCTTCCACATTAACATTTTGAGTGGTACTTACCTGTTGGACCACTCCCTCATATATAATGTGGTTGAAAACGACCCTGGCTGGGCACATCTCTGGCTCTATTTCCTCCTGTCTTTGAACTCAAGGAGGGGCACAGGATAGAGAAACAGTAGAACTTTCATGAAAAGGGAAATGCAAGCACTAACCAAAGAAAGTGTGAAAGGATGGGGACTTAGAGTCCAAAACTATATCATCAGCATCCACAAGCAGATGTAAAAGAAATGGGTGGTACAGGACAATTTCTAAACAGTTCAATCTGCAATGAATTTATGTGCAGATGCTTAGCAACTGTTAAAGCTATTGTAAACTGTCCTCCATGAGTTGAACACACAAAGACACTTTGCCTCAAATAGAAAATTTTACAACTATGTCTTGGAAGTTTCACCAAACCTAGACTATTAGCTTAAACAAAAATTGAAATATATACATACACACACACACACACATACACACACACACACACACATACACACATATATATATATGATATAATGAAGTCAACTAGCCAGTCATAGAATTATAGAAAAGCACAATGTTGTGAGAGGAGAAACTGAATGAGCAAGACCTGGAGAGATGGTAGATGGGTAAAAAGCCTTGCCACAGTTGTATGAGGATCTGAGATCAAATCTCCAGAGTCCTACACAAATGTGGCAGATGTGGAACACACATGTCTGTAATCACAGTGCAGTTACAGGGAGATGGGAGTTAGTGAATCCCCAGAAGCTTGATGTCCAGCCAGTCCAGTGTGCACAACAAAAAAACAGTCAAAATGAAAGGCAAGGGCCAGGACATAAGGTTGTCTTCCAACCTCAAAAATACACATAGATGTGTGTGTGTGTATGTGTGTGTGTGTGTGTGTGTGTGTGTGTGTATGTGTATGTGTGTGTGTGTATGTGTGTGTGTGTATGTGTGTGTGTGTATTGGTGGGTGGGTGTGTGAATAAAATTCCCTAAGTCCCTATAGATGATCCAGGAAAGTAGCTAGTTGTAACTTTGAGCCTTAGTAGCTCCTCCTGGTTTGATCATCTTGAAACATGAAAGTAGATATTTTATGCAAAGTCAATGGTATAAGAACTCCTAACAATGGTGTTTCTCTTCTACTTTAAAATTCCATCACTTTTTCCAAAGTATCTCCAGAGACTCTCCCACACCAAGCCTGAGGCCCGGGGACTGTCTCCCTTTTTTTGCAGTTGAGGAGTTGGAGGTTTCCGTGCATGGGCTCTGCTCCACCCCATCCTGCTCTATCCCAAATTGAGTTTGAGACTTTTTTTGTTTTCACTCTTGCATAACATGAAAACAAGTGAACACATTTTACTCAAAATTTCCATCTCTGAATTCCCTAAGTGGTGTGAAAAATCCTGGAAAATCTCAGAGCCGAAGACGAAGCTAGGAAAAACCAGGAGAAGTGGAAACAGCAGTGAGGAATGCAACCCTGAATCTGTGTCAACACAATCAACGTTCCTTGAAGATGCCTCCTTTCCAGGGCTGCTGGGCTGCTGGAACAAACGAGGGACTCACCTCTGCAGCTCAGTCATGGCCAAGAACTGCTTGACACTCGCGATCCCTGCCACTGCCATACCTTTGCCTACAACAGGATAAAAACCTTATAAAAATAATACCCCCAAAGAAGTATTGGCTGTAAAGTCAGCAAGAAAACTGGAAAATTGAAATTAATATGGTCAATTTAATATGCACAAAACAGAACAGCATGTTAACTTGTACATTAGAATTCACTTCACGTGCATTTATACATGTGCATAGACACATACATATGAATGTTGTTCAAATATGAATGCATCCGTGGACATGTTCACAAGCAAATTTCTGTGTGTACAGAGTTTAACTATGATAAGGATATGTTTTAATATGTTTCGAATAGTATGGCTTGAGTCTTTTAAAGTACCATTACACATAGGACAACAAGAAAATGCTTTCAAACTGGCTCTGCCAGTTTCTCTGAGAGGTCTATTTTGTTAGGAGACATCTGCAAACAAGCAGAACAGAATCCTGCTGAACTCTCCACAAGCAGTGAATACAGTCGCCAAGGACCCAAGAGCTGTGAGTTATCCAATGTTACCTCAGTTTTTATTAAATTCAACTTGGAAGCTGAGCTATGTACTTTAAAAGACTCTAACTCACCAGGATAAAACATGAGCACCCGATTTTGCTCTGATAATTGCTGATCACCAAACGTTGCTCTCGTCACTTCCTGTCTTTTCTCCCCCAATCAACACTTGAAATTCCATGGGTGGGGTTCTTTTCTGCCTGCCTCTTCTCTCACCCAATCAAATTTCACCAAACCCTTTCAGGTCAGCGGAGCATAATACCCTAACTCAATCTCTAGTTTACATCTAAGCCCCTGCCAATGAGGCTTAGGTATTGGGCAGCAGTAAAGGACTCAGCCAAGTAACAAGGCTGGTAACTCATTTTCAAGTTTCCTCTCTTGCTCTTGAAACCTGCCTCCTCACCCTAACAAAGCTTTGCTCTGTCTCATTCCACTATGCATCTTTCTTCACAATTATGAGATAATAAGCCTGGGAGCCACTGGTTCAGAGTGACTTTGGTGGATACTGAGTTTCCAGGGTTCTGGTTTCTTGAGTAAGCCCCCCTGAGCCATGAAATAGGCTTCACCAGTCTCAAAGAATTCTGGAAAAGCCCTGCTTATCAATGCAATGTAGTATTTCATCATTGTCTAGTCCCTCAAGCAAGTTCATTTCCTAAGGTCAAGCATTTAGACAAAAAAAAAAAAAAAATCCCTCATGGAGGGGAATCTGGGAAAGGAAAAATTTACATGTAAATAAAGAAAATATCTAATAAAAAAACCTGTTGAGGTGCTTATTTAACATATCAAAGCTGACTTGGCCTCCAGTTCTCTCAGTATCCCTCAGTCCCTACCTGTTGCGGGGTATGACAGTCATTCCCTGTCCTCTATGCTAGACTCTCCAACCCAGGGGCTGGGGTACCCTTCCCTCAAGGCACTTCCCTATTTAATCAACACATTTTGGTTACCTGTCCCTTCTTTGGCCTCCTGGCTGCAGTACCTGGTTCTCTCTCTTTCACCTCTCCTGCCTGCCCCCTCACCACGTGGCCCAGCTCAGTCTGGTGATGTCCACTTTGGACTCTCTCAAAATGTCCCTGTCCATGCCTCTACCTGTGCTTTCCCTTTTATCCATTTTCTCCCCCACCATACCTAGGAGCAGTCATATCCTTTTCTTTTTTTCTTTTTTTTTTTTTGCTTATTTTTTGATTCAATCATTCCTTCAATAAAATGGGCAAATGTGCCGATACAAAGAAGACAAATAGACATCTGGAAGCATATCCTTTTCTTCAATGAACATGAAAATAGGACTGAAATAGTCACTTTAGAAGAAGAACATGATATTTAATCAAGATAACTGGCAAATGAGCCATACAAAAGGAAGAAAGAGAGAGTTGGTTTTGAGAGTGTCAGTGATACAACATAAGGACTTGGGGTGATGGTTTAGGTCTTGGGGTAGACCTGAGACTATAAAAGTCAGGCAGAACCTCAAGAAGGAATAGACAAGCAGCGATGGCGTCTTTAGAGCACTTTCTTTAGCCGCTCTCACACACATTCACAGAAGGTCCTAGAAGGGTGTTTTCACTTCAGAATTTGAAAGTTTTTATATGAATATGTGTGTGTTAACCTTTGATTGCTAAAGTTTACCCTATTCATCTGCAGGGTCAAGAGAATTTATGGGTTCCAGGAAAAGCAATGATCGAGTATTGGGCAGCTTTCAAAGAATGGACTAAAATATGGCACCTAATTTACCTCAAAGATAAGGTGACAAGATAATCAATCTCCATGCCATTTTTTTTTTTTTGAGACAGGGTTTCTCTGTATAGCCTTGGCTGTCCTAGAACTCACTCTGTAGACCAGGCTGGCCTAAAACTCAGAAATTCACCTACCTCTGCCTCCCAAGTGCTGGGATTAAAGGCATGTGCCACCACCGCCTGCCCCAGAAATCCTTTCTTAAGGTATTTCTAATAGAGGGCATTATTGTACGAAGCTCTTCTCAAGGACATTTTTATTTGTAAGAATTCCTTTTTTCTCAGAATGGGACAGAGTGGGGACAGGAAGGGAGGAGAGGAGAGGAAGGGAGGGGAGGGGAGGAGAGAGAAGGGAAAGGGAGGAGAGATAAGGGAAGGGGAGGGAAGGGAAAGGGAGGGGAGGGGAGAGGAGAGGAGGGAACTTCAGGTTAATAATACTTCCAGAAATAGCAGACACAATATATAAATCATAGCAGTTGGTGGTACCTCTCAGTGCAAGGAAGAAAATTCTAGATTAGTACATGTCTATAAACAAGAGAGAAAAGGCAAACGGATACAAACAGTAAATATTACTGTAATAATTACATTCTATAAACTGAGAAAAATCAAAATTTGAGTATATGAAATAGTATTCTACATACACACTGTATAATGAATTTAGTCAGCATAAATGTGTGGTGAATGACTTTGAGTAAACTATAAGGAGTCTTTAAGCACGTACACAATTCTTCACAACAAAGCCCAAGGAGGCAGTCCACAGTGTTGGCATACAAACACAACATGGTGAACATTTTGTATTCCAAGGGACAAGCCAGGAAAGCTCACGGCTGAGGGAAAGAGCTTTATATTGGATTAAACTCAGTGAGGGCTTTGGCATTGCCACTTGGAACAGTTCTTCTTAAGAGAATGGGAAAAGGAAATAAAAAGTAGAGAGCAGCTGCTGTGCTCTCACCTGTAAGCTTGGGTTGTAGGGTCTGCTGTGCAGAAGTGGAGCTTCTTGGTGGAATAATACCTTTTGGGATGGACAGAGCCTTGGTGGTTAAGAGCATGCACTGCTCTTGTAAATGGCCAATGCTCAGTTCTTAAACCCTATGGAAGTGGGCTCAGAGACACCTATTATAATTCCTGTTCCTAGAGATTTCATGTCCCTGGCCTCCACAGGACACCTGCACTCACATATACACACTCACACACATTCCCATAATTAAAAATCAAAAAGTAAATTGAAATAACTTCCTTTTCTGAGCAGATGAATTGAGATTGTTTACCTGCCAACAGAACAGCACAATGTAAGAGGTTTAACTTTTATTCTGAAGTATGTATGTTTTTTAGTCAGGTTTTCTATTCCTGCACAAACATCATGACCAAGAAGCAAGTTGGGGAGGAAAGGGTTTATTCAGCTTACTTCCACATGGCTGTTGATCACCAAAGGAAGTCAGGACTGGAACTCAAGCAGGCCAGGAAGCAGGAGCTGATGCAAAGGCCATGGAGGAATGTTCCTTACTGGCTTGCTTTTTTCTGGCTTGCTCAGCCTGTTCTCTTATAGAACCCAAGACTTCCAGCCCAGGGTTGGCACCACCCACAAGGGGCCCTATCCCCTTGATCACTAATTGAGAAAATACCCCACAGCTGGATCTCATGGAGGCACTTCCCCAACTGAAGCTCCCTTTTCTGTGACAACTGCAGCCTGTGTCATGCTGACACACAAAACTAGCCAGTACAATTGACCCCTTGTCAACTTGACACACAAACACATCACTATTAAGCCTCAACCCTGTGTTTTTCTTCATCCCCAAGATCTAAAGTCCCACAGTCTTTACATATTAAAAGTCCAATCAATTTAAAATGTCCAATATTTTTTAAAATTTAAAGTCTCTTAACTGTGGGCTCTAATAAAATACATTCTTCCTTCAAGAGGGAAAAATATCAGGGCACAGTCACAATCAAAAGCAAAACCAATGTCTGGGATCTAACTCATGATCTTCTGGGCTCCACTAAGGGCTTTGGTCACTTCTCCAGCTCTGCCCTTTGTAGCACACATCTTGTCTTCTGGGCTCCAGATGCCTGTACTCCATTGCTGCTGCTGTTCTTGGTGGTCATTGCATGGTACTGGCATTCCCAAAACACTGCTGTAACTAGGCTTTACCAATAGCCTCTCATAGACTGTCTTCACGGTGCCAAGCCTCAACTCCTTTGCATGACACCTTTAGTCCTGGGCCATTAATTGCAAATTGAGGCTGCACCTTCACCAATGGCCTTTCATGGCCTCTCACTGTGCCGAGCCTCAGCTGCTCTCCATGACCCCTTCATACTGTCAAAACCAGTACCATCTGGGTGATTCTTCTACATTATCAAGTCCTGCTGCAGCACAATCTTGGCTGTCTCTGGAACACAACCTCTTTGTGCTCTTAGAAAACTAACTTAGAAAACTAGCCAGTACAGTATGGTTACTGACTTCTAATTCATGAAGAATTCTCATGAATTAACTCTGCACAGTCAAGATATTGCTATCACCTGGGAGTCTAGACTTGAAGACATGAGCCTATGGGTGACATTTAATACTTAAACAATAACACATAGACCATAGGCACAGATATATATATGCATATAACAAAAAGAAAAAGAGATTATTCATATCATAACAAAAATAAACCTATGTCACTTGAAAAGGAGAATTTCTGAATACTGAACTAAAATGAAATCAAAGAATACGAGTCTATAAAATATTTTTTGACGTGCTCTCAGAAAAAAAGTCAGATGGCTCTTCATGGGGGCGGGGTTATACATCTATTGGCTGTTTAAGAAGAGGGACATTGCTGGTAGGTTTCTCAACTGACTTTTTCTAGTTTTACTCTTGAAGTAGTGGTAGTTGCCATCAAATACTTATGTGGCTTGAATTGGCTTATAAAATACTGCATGGGACATTGTTGCACATGTTATAGAACATACATATAGTATTTGTGTGTCCATGTATGTCCTTGTGTGTGTGTGTGTGTGTGTGTGTGTATGTATGTATGTATGTATGTATGTATATAAAATTTACTTCTTGGAGCAACTCTTCAAACATTTAGTTAAGGTGAATGGCATCCAGAAAAATCAGCTTGAAGATCATACAGTCGTGTGGTGAGATTGACGCTTGTGAGCATCGGCTCCATACTCTGTGCTTCCAATACATTTTCTCAAGGAAGACAAATGAAAACAACCTTGGCATATTCTAAAATTTAAAGAATTTAACCATTGACTGGTAATCCTTCCCATGAGGAGGGAGCTCCTGAGAGCTTTAAAGAATCCTAAGTCTGTCTCCCAAACAATGGCTCAAGCATGTGATGTTTTTAATGTCTTCCAGAGCATTAACCAAAACAAAGCAAAGATGTATCCTCTTTTTAAAAAAATCATTAGTACAGCAGTTTTCAACAGGGGGTGATTTTTATACTCTGGGGACATTAGGTAATGTCTGGAGACATTTTTGTTTGTCACAAGAAGGACCACTACTGAAATCTAATGGGAGAGAAGCCAGGGAGCCAAATACCCTACAATGGATAGGGACAGCCCCCACAGCAAAGACTCCTCCAGTAACCAAATGTCAGTAGTGCTGACTTTAATTTGGGGTTGAGAAACCCCAAATTAAAATAATCTGTTTGAGTTTTAATGTTTTCCTTTTTATTTTAAGTAATGGAACTTCGTGCAGAGGACTAGAAGAGGGTGGAAGTATGGTGGGGGCGGGGAGAGAGCCATGCAGGACAAGTTCTGGGTTCCAAACAATTACAAAACCAAAATCCCCTCAGAAAGTTCAAGTAAGCACACAGGAAGGACTAGACAGGGCCCCTTGGAACCTGGTACTTCTAGCTGTCCCAGTACACAGGATTGTTTTCTGCATTTTTTCCATGGTCAGGTTTTCTTGGAAGTGACACTCCCATAGCATTTCTGAACAGGTTCTCCTGGCAATTGAGATTCAAATATAAGCACATCTTACTGTTGTACCTTGGTCATGAGTGATAAGCATAGAGTGAAGCTACGATTCCATGTCTTGCACATTTGTACTCAGCCTTCCGAGTCTTAGTTGTAATTGCCTATCTAGATGCTCCGTTTGTCTGCAGCTCAAGAATACTGGATGACTTCAAAAAGCGTAGAATGGAAATTAGACAAAGCCAAATTTAATCTCCTCACATCTGTCTTTTGTCCACCACCTGCTTTTGGGAACGCCAATGAATACCTTAGTCAACACCCATAAATCAATCAATCAATCAATCAATCAATCAATTAATAAATAAATAAATAATAAAAAAGCAAGTTTGTGGCAAAGTAGTTGTATGTGTTGGGGATGGGGTGCACCTGTGTATTTCTGTGGTAGCGTGTGTACACAAAAGCATGGGAGGTAGAACTAACCACAGGTGCCATTCCTCTGGAGACATGGACCTTATTTTTTGAGATAGAGTCTCTCTCCCTGGAGCTTGCCAGGTAGCCTAGGTTGAGTGGCTGGTCTGTATATAGATGCTCAGTGTTAGAATTTAAGTGTGCACTACTCTGGCATATATTTTTTTTACAAGTTTGAGGGAACCCAGTTCATGGTCTCATTTTTGTATGGCAAGCACAATAATGAGCTACCTTCCCAACACATGACAAAGTTGAAATAAGAAAAATACCTTTAAAAATTATTTCATGATTTCCAAAGAATTGCTCAAATGGATTAAAGTTCTCAGCACACAGTTGGCAAAGGAGTGTTATGTGTGTGTACATTAGTAGAGGTCAGAGGACAACGTGCACATGTGCATACACATGTGTTAGGTTAAAACAGCTATCTATATTTATATTTATTCATGCTATTGAAAAAATCCATTTTAGATGCCATGGAGCAGAGGGCCTGCCCTTCTTCAATTAAAGAACAGGACTGTTTGGTAAAATTTGTTTGTTTAAACAGTTTTTCTCTCTGTCTCTCTCTTTTTTGGCCTGGTGGGTGGTTAAACAGAGCAAAATAACTTGTTCTTCAAACAAACAAATGTAATAAATACTTGATGTTGCTTGACAGGACTTGTTAAACAATGACCAGGTCTAGTTGTTGATGGCTTTTGCATCCAATAGAGTGTGAGTGGCGCCTTCAGCCTCTCTTGACAGATGAGAATTTGTAAAGTGGAAAACATCAGGCTGACCTCTGCTCTGTTTTGCAAACTCAAGAAGACACTGAGTATGAGAGTCCTAGACTTCCAGGACTCTGAATTCGGCTTCAGGGCATTGTCATTAAAGTCCATTAGAGAAGTAACAACTTCATGAGTTTTTAATGTGTTTTTCCTGCTTTGTTGGTATCATATAGTATATAGAGACAGGGATGGGCCAGAATATAGAACAAATCATTGTACTTAAACTTCTTTTGCCTTTGTTTCCACCTGCCTCTGTCTCTTGCAGTTTGCCATACTGTGTCACCTTAGATTTCAGACCAGTATTTTGTGTGAGACTGTAGACCTGTGGTTCACAACATATTCTCAGAATCTCACTATTTTGTAAGCCATGTATATTATATGCTACATGTTCAATAAATAAGATGGAAGGTGGGAGAAGGACAAAAAGGAGAAGACAGAAAAGGAAAGAGAAGGAATGGCCACTTGAAAATATCTGACCTTTGATTGGCAACAGCAAATAAGATTCTTCCATCTGGTCCCTCATCTTCATAGCTATTTACTTGAAGTAGTTATTCTTTATAATGTGAATCATGAAACAGGTTCTATTTTTTTTTTCAGGTTCTAATTTTTTAAGTGCTTACTTAGACTTGATTTTCCTGGCCTGTAGGCCAACACTTCAGGAAAGTTTCACCTTCCCTCTTCAGTCTCTTCAGGAACTAGAGTCCCTCCATTTCTCATGTATCAACATTCATTTCCACCATCCCTTCTGGAATGTTCTATTCTTCTATGGACAAAGTTTCTGTTATCTGGTAGAAAATGCTGAGGGCTGGTGCTCATTCATCTCATCGCTCTGGATGTGACAGGTACACAAAAGTGCTAAACTTGGATAGGTAGCAATCTAGAACACTGAGACCCATGTCTCTTCAGAAAGAAAACCAGAAGATATTTTTAAACAAGGATGCTCCCTGGGTAAGATGTACAAAATGTTAGTGGCACATTCCTGCTAGATTCTGAGACAAGCATAGACCTTGGGAAAAATACATTGGTAGAATGTGAGTTCTTTTGTCTATTTAATAAAAAATTGGATGCTTTTTATTAGTTGACTCATAGCCTTTGCCCATTAGTGACAGCCCTGGGTCTTACTGGATCTGTCTGGTCCAACCTGGTATTCCCTACTACTGGTTCAGAAAGCATAATAAGTTGGATATGTGACTTCTAACTTGCCATTTGTTGCATCTGCCTGCAGCTGCATATGAGCAGGTATTCTGGAAGAGGAGTAGAGCCTGAGGGAATTAAGGGAACCAGACAGCGAGAGGGGATAAAAAATGGGACCAAGCCATGGTTATGCTTTCAGTCTGCCATGTGTATTCAACTGTTGCACAAGCGGGCAGGCAGAAACCCCTCTCCCAATCCATCAGCATCTCTCGGCCCAATCAGCATCTTCATTTTCAAGCTCTGGAGGCTGGAGTTCCAGCATAACAGAAGCTTGGAGAGAGGCGTGGCTATTTGTGGCAAGGCAAAGTCTGAGAGCTTCTGGCTGGGGGGTGGGAGGAGGGTCACAGCCATTCTCCCTAGCTATTTCCTCAAAGTACTATGTGGTGTTCAACAGCCCACCACAATGGTATCTCAATTGAAGTAAGTTATCTAATTTCCCTAAGTTTCAGAAGATTCAGTGAAGAATAGACATAAAAGGTTGTCATGGATTGAATACAAGATAAGCATATCTCTGGGAGGAGGGATTGCAATTATGGCTGATTTTGATGGGTATAAACCTGCAAACCAAGAGTTTCCTCTTCTACCAAATGCCACAGTCCCATCACTGGGCAGCTCATATTATATTGTAAGTACTCAGATGACATAGTAGTAAATTATAAATTCATTTTAAGGAAGCACTGATGCCTGTATAATTTCTTAAATTTAGACTAGACTTAAAACAGAAAGTTCCAAAGAGCTGGATGTAATTTATTATGGTTCGGGTGTGAAATATGCCCAGAATTTCACATATTTGAACAGTTGGTCCCTGAAGAGTGGCACTGTTTTGGTATGCTGTGGAGCATTTTAGACTCAAGACCTAGATGGTTGACATGGCATGATAGCAGTAGGTCTTGAGGGTTATGGGTTGTCTGTATTTCCTGTGTAGCTCTGTTTTGTGATCTAGTTCCCATTAAGACACCTCATTCTCTGCAGCCACCAGGCCTTCCATGTCATAATCAATTAACATTTCATCCATTATTAGCTAAAGTAAATGCTTCCTTCTTCAAGTTCATTCTGTTAGATTATTTCATCTTTTAATTGATACATTGTTCAATAAAATAAAAGTTTGCTTTTTCATTATTATTTGTTTCAATGCTGGTCTTAGGACAATTGAGAGAAGCAATCTCCCAGTAAACCACATTCTCAGCCCTAGAAGTCTCTCTATAAATTACTTACAAAAACCAGAGGCCTCTGTTCCATGGGGCCATTTGCAGACAGCAGCTGAGCATGTTTTAAGGTGATGCTTACACACTGACCCTAGAAGGGAGGGAGACAAGTCTAGCCACTCTTTTTTATCTATTAATTTATTTGTTTATTCACTTTATATCCCAATTAAAGTACTTCTCTCCTCCCAGTCCCACCTTACAAGGTCCCTCTTCCCAACCCCCTCTACTTGACTTCTGAGAAGGGGAAGATTCATTCCAGAAACCAACCCGGCCTGGCACCAACTCATATCAGGACTATATTTATCCTCTCCCACTGAGGCCAGACAAGACAGCTCAGTTAGGGGAGCTGGATCCACAGGCAGGCAACAGTGAAAGTATACCCCTGCTCCTGTTGTGGGGGGACCCACGTGAAGCCCAAGTTGCACATCTGCTACGTATATGTGTGGGGAGAGTGTTAGGTCCAACTTTTGAATGCAGTTCAGTCTCTAGGAGCTCCTCAGAGTCCAGGTTAGCTGATTCTGTTGGTTTTCTTTTAGAGTCCTATAGCCTCTAGGTTCCAAAATCCTTCCCCTAATTCTTCTACAAGACTTCCTGAGCTCAGCCTAATGTTTGGCTATGGGTCTCTGCATCAGTTTTGGTCAGCTGCTGGGTGGAGCCTCTAAGAGGACAGTTATGGTAGGCTCCTGTCTGTGGAACCAGGCTGACACATACCTAGAGGTTAAAAAAAAGGGTGAAATTGTGTCAGGAAATGACATTATTGGTGATGTCTTGTTATGCTTGCAGACAGGAGACTAGCATAGCTGTCCTCTAAGAGACTCTACCAACAGCTGACTGAGACAGATGCAGATACTTACAGCCAAACATTGGACATATGGAAGGGTTAAGGGAAGGAATGAAGGATCTGAAGGGGGTGGCAACCCCACAGGAATAACAACATTATCCACTAACCCAGACCCCTCAGAGCTCCCAGAGTCTAGGCCATCAACCAAAGAACATGCATGGACTGGTCTGTGGCTCCCAGCAAATATGTAGCAAAGGACAGCCTTGTCTGGCCTCAGGGGAGAGGAAATACCTAATCCTGTAGAGACTTGATGTGCCAGGAAAGGGGAATGGAAGAGGCAAAGTGGAGGTTTGGGTAAAGTGGGTAGGTGAATGAGTTGGGGAGCACCCTCTCTGAGGCAAAAGGTGGGGTGAAGAGCTCTGGGAAGGGGGCCCAGGAAGAGGGGCAACATATTGTATGTAAATACATAAAATAATTTAATATAAATAAATAAATAAATGAAGTAGGAAAATGAAAAGGACAGATTCAAGTGGGCCACAATTGTCGAGCATGTTCATAATTCCCATGGCTGGTGTTTAATCCCATGGTGACATCTAGTGCATGGGATGCTGAGATATACAGTCTAGCTCTATGCTCAGGGAGAAAAACAGAGTGGGCTCGTCTATTTGGCAAGTGGTCCTCACTGCAATGATCAAATTTCTGCCAAAAGCAAAACATAATGTGATGATTTTTATGTTATCAATGGTTTTCTAGGGACAATGCGGATGGTGGTTAAGGAGATGGTGTGGTAGTAATGGCTACAGGGAATAAAGAGTCAATAAAGCAAAGCAGAAGCCCAGCTCTGTCCTTTTCTCCAGTGTCTAATCATCAGATGGGGAGTAAGCAGCTCCCCAGCTTCTCACTGTTATATATTAAAGACAACTCAGTGAATTTGGGTATCACCAAGGCACAGGACCAAAGCTGCATCTTCTATTGAGGCAATGTCAGCCCTACCTAGACTCCATGAGAGAGGGCAGCAGCTAGCAGAATAAGGATATTTCTCAGGGTGCTAGTGGCTGGCAATTTCCCAGAAGGAGGCTGGCACTTTACAGATACCTGTTCTAAAACAGGACTTATGGCACCCCATAAACTTGTAGCACTACTTTGCAAGCCACTTGTGAAATACCAAAGAGGTAGAGTCCAAGTTCAAAAGGAACATTTTAATTTGGCAACTGGAAAGCATTCAAGCGAATACGTGCAATCAGCTAATGATTTCACAAAGAATCCATACAAAAGGAGTGCGCTGCAACAAAAAAATCTGCATGCACTCGCATATTTTTCAGCTTTCTCTCCTATTTTCATTCTAAAACCAAGATGTAAGTGGAAAATGTTATTAGCATCCGGATAAGGCCCCTTGCCAGTCTTGGAAACCGTCATCAATCACTGAGTTTCTCACTCCCAGGTTTCGATGAAGAGTGACTCATCAACACGAAGCCATCAGAGAGGTAGCTGGATTCTAAATTCTCCAGCTTTCCTTGCTTCACAAATTCTTTACTTGTGGAATGTGAGACGACTTTAAGTGAATATGCATGTGTTTATGAAAGAGAAGTGGAGTAAGCAAAATGTACTGTAACTGAGAAGTGATATTTATGTTTAGGATTTCCTGTCCTTTGCAGTGTAGGGTTTAGTTTTTAAGCACATTTGGCCCAAGGGGAAGAAGGCCTCCAGAGAGCTGCTGGGGTCCATTCCCAGGGCTTGCACTTTACCGTGTACTGGGAAGCACACAAGATCACATAGTCTCCTGCTCTCTTCCTCCAGAATATTCTCAATGGGATGAGAGCAGTAGGGAGAGACATGGAAGAGGTACAGGGGAACCAAGGGGAGACAGCTTAACTCTCTTCCCTTTCTCAGAAGGAACATTCCAGCTTAATTCTTCATCTGTCACAGCCCATGTCAACTAAATTTGACTTTAATTCATGTCAGCTGGCACTGAAGTTTTTCTTTAAAAGAAAAAAATCAGACAACAAAATACCTAGAAAAAACAGAGTTTTTCTTTTGCAAAATTCTTCAGTTTTGTCTTTAAAAAATGTGGAAATAGGAAAACAAAATTATTGCCAATAAAATCAACTCGGAGCCTGTGATCTCTTCCTTTTAGCTTTGTAGTCTCTTTCAGGAAGAGTCATGCTTTCCTCTAAACGCCATCAACTCTTCCCCAGAAATGTAGTAGTGGATGATGGGCTTACAAGCAAATTGGTGAACCTCTCTATACTTGTATTCAGAAGCATAGAACAGTGCAGCTCAGTTTCCATACATGTGAGCCGACAGGCACCTCCTGCCCTTCTGCCGACTGGCACATCACATCTCTGGCTTCTGTGGTCTTTGGCTCAGGTGACTGGAGAGTGATTCCTTTAGTTTCCAGGGTGCACTCACACAGACTTCTTCCTGTCCTGTGAGGAGGTGAGCAGTCTTTCTAGCTCTCTGGGGTCAACAGCTGCAGGAAGAATAAATGAAAACTCTCCCATTGTCATCAGGTCTCAGTCACTGCCAAAGAACAATTGATCCCTGAAACTGCTAGTGGAGGAAGAGGCTTTCCAAGGACAGCAGAGGAAGTAGACTAAGCGAATCATCATCAGTCTCCCTGGGGACCGGGAGTTGTCTAGCAGCAAACAGTGACAGCAGCAAGGCTGCAAGCACAGCAGCTTAGAGAAGAGCAGAATGTCCCGGTACAGTCTCACTGAGGTGGAGAGAAAGGGGGGATCTGGGAATTCCCAGCTTATGACTCTGCACTTAGTAGGGCTCTTTCTGAACATGCTGCCTAAGTGTTAAAAATGGCAGACCAATTCTATTTCTGACAAAGTACATTCCTCCTTAAAACAATAAATACACAGATAGCAAACAATCATGGAGATGGGCAGTTAACGCTGATCTTCACTGGACAGTGTTTGAAGATGGGAGTTCATGAAAGGACTCTGTGGAGAATTTGCCTAGACCTCATAACAAGCTGACCTCACCCACATGAAAAACAGAAGGTATTCAATGATCAAATAAAAATATCCATGAGCTATTGACCAAATTAATCAGCAAAAGATTAATTTTTAGAAAATACTAAATCACTTGTTTAAAACAAAAAAGAGAAACAGTTCCTAGATTACAGGATAAAGCTGGACACAAAGCAGCATTGGGAAAGATAATGGCAAAATCTGGCCATCTGTCAAAATCCCATCAACCAGAAACCATCAGTAGTATTTGGGACCACTGACATTGGAGCATGGTTTAATTACAGTGCAATGAAAACAGAATGAGCTAAGGAAATTGAGAGGGACAACGGCATTCTAAGGCATCTCTCATATTGAGAGGGGGATGAGATGCCATTTTTAACTTGTTAGAAAGTTATAAATTTTAAGTTTTCATATATCCATGGTCCTTAGTAATTCTTTTTATTTAAAAAAGATTAAAAACAAGACTCTGAAGCAATTATAGTATAAGGTTAACATAGTTCCTAAGTCTTGGAGCGCCTGAGTAGCTTTGATATTTTATACACTAAAGGAATGTGCACACAGTATGGAGCTATCTGATGACTCTTCTTAAATGTATACTTCTTTATAAAGATATGCTTGCCAAATTTAAAATCCAAGATTAAGGAATGGGGAAGAAGGAATGAAAGGAAGAAGAAAAGGAATGGCAGAGAGGACAAAAGTTCCCCAAAGGGAGCAAGTCTCTATAAAAACCAGTCAATAAAGAGAGTTCTTAGGATTAAAAAATAGGTAAAAAAATGGGGTAAAAAAATGGTTAATATTTTGCAAATAGGAAAAAGGGAAATGTTTAAAGTAACATAAAAGACGAAGAGCTGAAGCTTTGAGGAATCTGGAACTTTGTAGTTTTTTCAAGTCTCTGGGTGAGTCCCACAGGAATCCTCAACAGATATACTACTGTGCTATATGACTGTAGTTAATGATATACCGCTTTCTTGAAAATTGCTAACCACATAGATTTCACATGTTCTCAACATCAGCAACAAAGGAAGCACTATGGTGTGGGAGGGCTGCTGCTCAGGGCT
>JADRCD010146330.1:0-10891 GCA_019843815.1 Montemys delectorum | reverse complement strand
TACAAGGAGAAAGGAATGGATCGATTTACATTTTCTACATGCTAACCGCCAGTTGAGCCAGCACCATCTGTTGAAAATGCTGTCTTTTCTCCATTGTATGGTTTTAGCTCCTTTGTCAAAGATCAAGTGACCATAGGTGCATGGGTTCATTTCTGGGTCTTCAATTCTGTTCCATTGATCTACCTGCCTGTCACTGTACCATGCCCTGCCCGCCTTCCCCCTCCCCCATCCCCATCCCCCCTAGGGCCAGCTCAGCTGTGCTGCCCATTTAAGGAAAAAACACTGTTCTTATATTACTTTTTAAAACCTGTATCTCTGTCTTCTGGTAAAATGTCTTACTTCTGGATCAGCATAATGTTAACAAAAAAATGGTAAAGAATAAAAATAGATTTCTACCTACATTTTGAACAACTCAATTCATTGAAACTTGCAACTTGATGATTAAGATAATGCATATTAAAGAATTTTAATAGTATAATTACTTTACATGAGTTTGGATTATATTATTTTGCAAAAAAGCCGAGCATCCTGAGATAAGCTTATATGTCTCAATTTATTACTAAATCTGTAGATAAAATTTCTGAAGGAAGTATTTTTTCATTTCCTGAAATTTTATATGTCTCAATTAGGAGATAATTTTGTGCATTCACTACTAAAATACCGTCAAGATGAACCATATGAATGGATGTTACGTTCAAATATGCTCACTTTGCTTTTATGTTTTGTTAATGTTCTAAAAGTGCCAGATAAAATACTGAAGACTGAGTGGGGAAATTTAAAATTTTAGAATTCTCTTTATGTTTTGTTAAAATGAGGGGTTTTTTTTCAGTTAGCATTGTCTCTTAGTGAGAACATAAAATTAGATAAATGTCTAATATCATCACAAGTCAGTTATCTCGAAGAGTCACATATATATCACATAGCAAAGAGAGCTTTGTTTCCTACTGTGTAAATGATAGAAATGGTGGGCAACCTGGTTATATGAATTTGGGTGTGATTCATGTTATCCCACAGAATAGGCTTACATATTCAAAACATGGGCCTGTTGAGTTCACTAGGACCACTCAGAAAAATCATACAACCTTCTGAAATGATAATAATATAGGGATTGTGTCTTCAAGATTTAATTTCTAATCTGCATAGCACTTTAGTCAATAAGTGATGTTTTAATTTTCGGTGGTAGACTTTATAAGTGAAAGAACTGTCACTGGAAAATATGATCCATAACTATGTATTTTTCTGAACACAAGTGGACAAACACACTGAAATCAAACTCACATCAGAAGAGTTGACCCAGAGTCGTGTGCTGGCGGGGATTTTGTGTATCCTTGGGACTTGAAGAACTCTAGCTCTTGCTGAAGGTTTTGCAAATAAATCATGTGCTGCATCATGGGCTGGAGATTAGAAGCTATTTAGTACAAATAAGCAAAACAGAGCTTGTATTAGACATACTACATTACTAAGGCTTCCCCGCAAGGTTTTAAGAACTGGAATTCATAATAAAGCCAAATATATCCTTGGACATCTAATAGGAAGATAAACAATGATCATCAACTATATGACAGTTTAAATAAGCATATTAGGACTCTGCATTGCTATGTGAAATACCCCCCCCAAGGATACACTTTCATTTTAATTTCTAACTTTGTGATATTACTGAAGTTTGTCACAGGAAAAAGATAACTACTATGTGTCCAGCACAGTATAAGAGTTGCAATTTATTATTCTCCTTCTCCTTCTTCCTCCTTCTTTTTCTTCCTCTTCCTCCTCCTCTTCCTCCTCCTCTTCCTCCTCCTCCTCCTCCTCTTCTTCTTTTACATCCAAATTCAGCATCATTGTCCTCAATTTACAGATGAGCTCTGAGATTCAAACTGCAAGAGCTAACGTTGTGGAGAATTCCCAAATATCGCCCATTCCTTCGTTTGTTTATTTTTGTCTTTAAAATGCCAGTAAACTTATGCTTCACATATTAAGAGAGATGTTTATCTATTGCAGACCAAAGAGGAAGTGGAAGTTCTCATGTCTGTGGAAGCTCCAGGGGTAACTGTCGGGTGGGTTTTTAACCAATGGCTCCCTGTCAATGGGATGATGCAGCAGTATCTTGGAGCTTAGGGAGAAGGGACAAAGAAAGACTAGAACATAGCCATTTGCATTTGGAAGAAAATGCTGGTTATATACATGTGAATATATATGGCAATCTTTATTTTAAATTTTTCAGTTTCCATTATAAATAGAGCAGCAATGAACATAGATGAGGACTATTCATTAAGCTATAGAGTCCATTGAGTATATGTCCAAGGGTGATATAGCTTGTCACACAGTATACCCTATTTGCCCAAACAACTTTACTTGTAAATATTCATTGCATGAGTCATTGGTCTGGTTCAAGACCTCTGGTTTTGTTACACTATTAATACTGGATCCTCACTGGGTCTCTTCTTGGATACCCTGTTGCTGCCTTGTGTCATGGAGAACCTGAAACTTTGGTTCTGGAAGACCTGCCCCTTCATGCGCTCTAGCAGTTCATAGGTGGGGTAGATATTGGGTTGGGCCAACTCAGAGCCCTGGATCTGGGCCTAGGTGAGGGCTAAGTTGGTCAGTCCACCAGCTCTCTGGCACCCATGCCACCAAGGTCAGTTCAACTGTGCTGCCCAGGTCAGGAGTAAGGCCAGTTTTCCTGTACTCTTCAACAGTAGCCATGTCTCCCATACCCACACCGCCATTGCCAGCAGTCCCATGCTGCCCATGCAGGGGCAGGGCCATGTTCCCAAATGTGTTGGGGCAGGGCAGCTCAGCACAGTACTCAGACATTGACATGGTCTCAGGCAGCAGCCCAGACCCGGGATATCCACATGGCCTTTGGTGATAACATGGGCCATATATATCAGCACAGATCCATGCTGCAATAGAGCCATTGACCCAGACATGACCCATGGGCAGCAGCCTGAGCCAGACCTCACCATGGCCTCAGGTGGTTGCGCAGGCTCCTCATATCCGCCTGTGTCTGACTGTCACAGCTTCTCCGGTTCCACCTTTCTCCACAATGCATGAAACACTTGGCTTCACTTTCTCTCCCATCTCTCCTTGGCTATACTCCCTCTTTCCCATCTCTCTATCACTCAGTCACTCAGCATAGTGACTGACACCTACCAGGGACCCTGGATAACCACGTGGCTGTCTCTCTTCAGGCCACGCCAGAGCCCTATAATATTTCGATTGTTGTTGAGTCTTTGTATGGTTTTGGTATCAGAGTAATAGTGGCTTCATTAAATAGAGAGAGAGAACTATCGAAGTTCCTTCAATAAGTTTCTCTTATAAATTTTGGTAGACTTCTATGCTACATTCATCAGGCATTTTTCAATTGGGAGATTTCAAATTAGTGCTTCTATTTCATTAAGGTTATGGGTTTGTTTAAATTATTTATTTCATCTTGATTTACCTCTGTTAGAGCATGTATATCAAGAATTCCTTTCCTTTAGATTTTCCAATTTGGTGGAATATAGATAGTTATGTTCTGTCCTTATGAGCCTCTAAATGTCCTCAGGATCTGTTGTGAGCTCTCCCTTTCATCCTTAATTTTGCTATTCTGAATCCTCTCTGTCTTTCTTTGTCTTATCTTGGCTAAAGGTTTGTCAATTTTGTTGATTTTTTTCAAAGAATTAACTTAATTCTATTGACCTTTTTATTTTTTTCTTTGTTGTTGTTGCTATTTCTGTTTTATCAATTTTAGCAATAAATTTGATTAATTATTTTTTTCTTGTCTACTTTTTTGGATGTTGTTTCTTCCAACCTTTCAAGTGTATCCTTAAGTTATTAATATAAGATCTTTCCAGTGTGTGTGTGTGTGTGTGTGTGTGTGGGTGGGTGGGTGGGTGGGTGGGTGGGTGTAGGTAGGTACTTTGTGCCCTGAACTCTTAGAACTGCCTTCATTGTTTCTTAGACATTTTGATGTGTTCTTTTTATTCCCATTCTATTTTTCAATTTTAAGTTTCCTTCTTGAATTCTGCCTTGACCCTCTCTTCATGTTTAGCTTCCATGGTTTTGTGTGTTCTCTGATATCTCACTTTCTGTCGATGCATTTTATAAGCATATGGAGATTAGATTAAAGCCTTTGACTTGGGTTTCTTCTCCTTTTTGGCTACTATTTATAGGTTTGGTTTTTTCATGGTGTCCCAGGTTTCCTGGATGTTTTGTTCCTAAATGTTTTTAGATTTAATATTTTCTTTGACTGATTGATCTATTTCTTTTAGCTTGTCTTCAATACTCGAAACTCTTACATGTTTTTCTGCTGGATATTTTTTGTTTGACTTCCTAAATTTTTCATTTTGAGTTTTGTTTCAGTTTGACCATTCTTTAGCAATTCTATCTTTTTGTCAAATTCCATGGTCAGACCTTGAATTCATTTCATTTTTTTCATTCCACGGTTTGGGTGTTTACAATCTTCATAGAGGTGTTTATTCATATCCTTTTTATGGCCCTTGAACATATGCATAATTGCTGCTATCTTTGTCATGTACTTCAGATAAATTGTTTTTGCAGAGAATATTACAATAAGGACACTAGTTTTTTGAAGAGGCATATTGTTTTGGTTGCTGATGTTTGTATTTTGTGATAAGATCTAGGCATCTGGAGTTAGAGTGTTGGAAACTTTTCTCAGTGTGGATATATATAGTATTGCTTCTATTGGTTGGGTATTTGGGGCTTTGTCTGATATTGCCCCAGTTTGTCAGATTGCAGACTAGCTCAATGATGTTTGGTTTTCACTTTTGGCACCACTCTGGGTTTCAGGGTTCAGACTCAAACTGGCTGAAGATCAGCCTGATAGAGTAGCTAAAAGTATTGTTGGAGCTCTAGGTTTAATCTCCAAGCAGTCCCACATAGGTGCTGTGGACCAGGTGGGGACTATGTGAGCAGGGCTGGGCAGGGGGGTGGGAAGAAGGTTGACTTTGAACATCTCTTAAGTAGAATTTGGGGTCTGGCTTCACATGACACCTGTACCAGGGCCAGTGGCTGGTGGGCTAGGTAGAGGTGGTGAGTAGGGGAAGTGAATTTCTGTCTAGAAAACCCTACCTGAAGTTCTTCTTCAAACTCTGGATTTAAACTCCAAGCAGTCCCAGATTGGTGCCATAAAAGATTTGAACGTAAGGTGAGCATGATGGGCAGGGTATAAAAAAAATTTGCAGGGTACACAGGTATATATAAACAAGTCAGTTGTTCTTTCTTATGTTAGTCTCAGGGAGCCATGATGTCAGCCTGCACTGTAGTCAACGAAGACAGAAGGAAGCTCATAAAATCAGTACATTTAGATAGATTGCTTGCTGGTAGATTTGTTGTAGGAGATTAGAAAAAGGAGAAAAGAACAAAATGTGGTACACAGTTTGGGGCTAGCCTCTTGTAAAGATGAAAAAACATTGGCAAGTAGTGTGGCATTGGCATAAGGAAGGGAGCCCCAAAAGGAGGCCAGGAGCAAGAAGTTCTCTCATTACCTGCTGATTCAACACTTGGAGTTTTTCAAATAGGCCTTTGATTGGAGAGCTGAGGATGAATGCATACTCTGCTTAAATGACTTTTAAACCTCTTTTCTTTCTCTTAAACATGTGGACAATCAGAATGGAACTTAGGCCTCCGAGCTGGAAATGCAAACATTAACACATTTTCTGGATATCTACAGGGGTCAACACTTACCAACTCCTTTAACCTAAGACCTTGCGATTCTAGTTGGCCTAGCTAGATTCTAGGTGACTTAAGAGAAAGGATGTTGGTCTTATGAGAATCACTATAAGTACCTTTCCCTAATCTAAACTGAGATCCAGAATTTCAGTGTATACTTGATAAAAGGGTGCAGCTGAAAGCTCTAAGAGGCCATGTTGATGAAGTAAGTACGTGGCAGGAAAGTGACTAGGACAGCAGTTCTCAACCTGGGGGTCACAACCTCTTTGGGGGTCAATGACACTTTCACAGGAGTCACCTAAGACCATTTGAAAATACGATATTTACATTACAATTCATAACAGTAGCAACACTTCAGATACAGAGTAGCAATAAGAATAATTTTAGGATTGGGGGGTCACCAGAATATAAGGAACTGTACTAAAGATTCAAAGCTTTGGGGAATTTGAAAACCACTGGCCTAGGGCCAAAGGCAGACAGGAGAACAAGCGCAGTCTAATCTTGGTAGAGAATGGTACTACAAGAAGAACCTGGTGTTTGCAATTTTGGAACACTGGGATAGGACTTATCACTCAAGCCCAGAAGCCAGACTTATTATTCTCAGGCGTCTTTGCTAGCCAGGGTCCCAGCTGCCTGATGGGGAGGAAGATCTAGGAAGGGAGCTTGCCAACTTTGACCAACATATCTTGAGCCTACAGACGTAAATGTGCAAAATTCCCCGAGGATGGCCACGAGTTGGAGCTTTTGTTGTTGGACCCGTTCTGTTTGCGTAGTGAGTCTTGCTGAAAGTAGGGTTGCAATACAAACATGGTTCTTATGCTAAAGCGTGCTTCAGAATAACTGGTGGAAGTTCTTAATTTTTAAGACCCATGCCCATGTCCCACTTACAAAGACTTGGTCTACAAAGCAGGGTGTGGCGCACTGGAAGTGGGTTCGCACGTGCCTCTGATGGCAATCTTGGATGAGTCATTGCCTGAAGTGCATCAGCCTTGAGCTAGATGACGTTAGGTATTTGGAATCATTCTCCTTTTTGTTGCTATTCCTTTGCATCCTCTCTTTCTCCCCCCGCTTCCCACACTCTCACTGTGACATGTCCTTTCAATCTCAGTGGTATTCTTTACACTGACAGAGATGCAGCTGACCTTTAACTCACGGAGTCTTCAGCCTTGGATTGAGATGAGAAGAAAAGTTAAGAATGTAAACATCCTTCTACACTTCCTTAGAGAAAGTGGTTCACAATTTTGTTTGATCAGGTTCATGCTAAATAATTCTGTGAATACATTTTGAGATATATTCCCTCTTTCTCTACTATTTTACAGCTTATTCTATTGTGGTTTGTTTGTTTGTTTGTTTGTTTGTTTGTGGGGGTTGGTTTGGTTTGATTTTGCTTAAAAAGCTATCCATGGAATCTGGGTGTGTATCAAAGTAATATAGTTAACACTTTTTCTAGACCTTAAAGAACAGTAAGACCCAAAAATGATACTTGACCATACATAGTATTTAAAATAACCTGTACTAACGAGACCCACCTAGTTCAATGACTCATTCTCCAACACTATTTGCCAATTTTTAATTTGATGGAACTTTTGTCTTCTGGGACTAAAACGAAAATGTAATTAATATAGCCCCCCACACACACACACACACCCAGTGTAAGAATTTCAGCCATTTGTTCTGTCAAGACCGTAGAGATCAAACGCACATCCAGGATTACAAAGATCAAGAAACAGACTAGAGCAGGTTCTAGTTTGAAAGGATAGGCAAGGCAGCCTTCCTATACTGCCTCTGTCTGAGGGAGGAGGCATGAGGCTCTGGAGGGAGGTGGAATTCTTCTTAGCACTGAGAGAAAAGGAAGTGTGGTGTTGTGAACATACTGATGTGCTGATCAGCTGAGAGGCCCTGGGAGGGCTGGCCTGGTCAAGCAGCTGGAAAGATTGGCATAGCTGCTGCATCGTTGGAGACAGAGGCACATCCTCTCAGTTGAATCCAAACACTCAAGGAGCTTTGATTGCATGAGAAAGGAAGTACTGCTCCTTTCATCTGCAGGGTGTAGAATGTTGCACCAATCATAAAGAGAAAAAAAAAAAGAGGGGAGACAAATCCTCTCTTTATTACTCTTGTGGGAAAATTTTAATCTAACAATTGATTTTGCAAGCCAGGAGTATAAAATAATGTGGCTATTTAACAGTGATAGAGTTTAATTGTTTGGTTGGTTTTTTTTTTTAACTTTACCAAAAAACCAAAACATGTTTAAAATATACAGAGACACATTATCACTTTGTATCACTTATACACATGATTCAAAATTAAATCCTTTTTTTAATGTGGTGTTTAGGATGTGATATATAAGAACAAAATGTAGTTCTCCTTTTTATCCCTCTTCTTTCCCCTTAACGCCTCCTTCTTTGTTCTTTTCCTTCTTGGTTTATGAGATAGGGCCTAGCACCCAGGCTGCCCTGAAACTCCTTCTCCTGCGAGGTTAACCGCCCTGGGATGGTGTCACAGGTGTGCGCCAAGATTCTTAGCTTTAAGTTCCTGTCATTCTTTAATCTCCTCAGTTAGTATTTCTTATTCACAAAGTGAAAAAATTATTTCTCTAACTTTCATTCTCTTTTTGGTTGGTTGGTTGGTTGCTTGGTTGGTTGGTTGGTTGGTTGGTTGGTTGGTTTTGGGTTTGTTTGTTTGTTTGTTTTTTAAGACAGGGTTTCTCTGTGTAGCTCTGGCTGTCCTGGAACTCACTCTGTAGACCAGGCTGGCCTCAAACTCAGAAATCTACCTGCCTCTGCCTCCCAAGTGCTGGGATTAAAGGCGTGCGCCACCACTGCCCAGCTAACTTTTGTTCTTTATTGAAGGACTTTGGATAACTGGTTGACTGTCCCAAAACTTCAGTGTATTAACTTAGAATTTTAAAAATATTATTATTACAAAGTGGATTTTGACATTTAAGAAAAATATCTAAGAAATAGGGGTTCAGCAATTAGGAGCACTTGGGGCTACTCTGGAAACTACAGTTCAGTTTCCAACACTCACATTTGGTGGCTCACAACCCTCTGTAACTCCAGCTCCAGGGGATCTGATATGTCTAAGGGCATCTGCATTCATGTGCACATATCAATATATCCACATGTATACACATAACACAGACACACACACACACACAGATATATCTACACATAATTTAAACTAATACCAATAGATATTTTTAGAAATCTAAGAAGTTTCTCAAACATATTCATTATAAAAACTAAGAATACATCTTCTTAAATTAATATTTTCCTTTCCGTAAATTCACTTAATGGCAGCTACAGGATGCAATTTGAAAAATTTCATGAGACAATGCTACAGCTTAGCATATTTCCTATCTAAAATCTCACCATCTTTACACATGCAGTGTAATATGAACACCAATGAAAGAAAAACATTTGAAAATAAATGTCTTCTATTTTCCATCACTTATTAACTAAAAGTTCAAACTTTATTCACAGGCATCGATCAAGAGATTGTGCTACTTGGCACCGAACAGTGGCGATGTAAGATCAGAAAAAGCATGGAGAAGCCAGGCAGTGGTGGTGCCCGCCTTTAATCCCAGCACTTGAGAGGCAGAGGCAGGCGGATTTCTGAGTTGGAGGCCAGCCTGGTCTACAGAGTGAGTTCCAGGACAGCCAGGGCTACACAGAGAAACCCTGTCTCAAGAAGGAAAAAAAAAAAGAAAAAGAAAAGCATGGAGGGACCATGTGCAATATCTGTCCTTCCTCAACAGCCTCTACGAGATGTAATAAAAACGCTTTCATCGTTACCATATTCTCAATGGTATGAAAATTCTATCGTGAAATGCTTCTGAGCTATACTTGTAGCGTAAACCTTTGAGCTTACCCTCACCCTCTGTTCTGCAACCCTGCGCTCCTGCAGGCTGACCCAGAAGTTATCTGTGTTATTTTTGAGGCATGCATCTACTTGAAGCTCTTTATCCTGAAAATAAATGGAAAGAATAAGAGTACTAGCATTCCATTCTGTAAAGATTTACACAAACAAACTCCCTACTGAAGAGAGGAAATGAAGATAATTTTTTGGTACATTTAAAGACTCAAATGAAACGGCCTGTAACAAATGCTCCGTGGATGGTTGGGGCGAAGTCATCTTATTAAAAGTAAACATTTTTGTAACATTGTAAGTGTGTGCTTTATAGGAAAAATATACTGAAAAAGTATGAAGAAAAGATGAGAATTATGGACTGAACAAACTTTTTATTATTAAACTGGTTTAGGCTTCAACTTTGACAGATTCAAACCACTACCTAAGCCTACATATTTAAGGTCCAACACACATAGAAGCTGGAGGGAGATCAAAGCACACTGAAGAAATATTCATTATAGTTTTTTAAATGTATGTTTGTATTATTTTTTGAGGAATCCAAAATGTTGTGTTTTCTGGACATTCAAATGAAGCTAACAATTCAGCTGATTTCTGTGGTGTAAATTTCCTATCCTAAAATCTCACCATCTTTACACATGCTGTGTAATATGAACACCAATGAAAGAAAAACATTTGAAAATAAATGTCTTCTATTTTCCATCACTTATATGTAAAATGAAGTCAGAACTGAGGTAGAAAGGACAGTTTGAGGCATCTCTTTGGGATACAGCTTTAGTTACTCTTTCATAAAAAATCCTAAGAAGCCATGATGTGTAAAAACACTGGGTTTGAGGATGGGTAAAAAGGGAGTTAGATATGGTTTGGGCTTAAGTGGATACTATAATATGGTGATTATAGGGAATGAACTAGAGAGAGTACATACCTCATATTTAGAGAATCAATAAGACAGAAGTTGTGAGGAAATGCCAGAGGCAAACTGAGTGCAGAGTGTTGACATCACATAGCTCTGACAAGTACTGTTTTATAGATGAGTATCTTTCAGTGGCCATCCTTGCAAATTCGGCACTGTCACCCTATACAGGCGTGTGCACATGCACATGCGTGTGAAAGTGTGTGCAAGCACAGGAGCCCTGTAAACAAACCCCACCTGAATCTGGAATCTGACAACACTCATTCTACAGCACTAGCTAGTATTCTTTTTTTAAGACTTATCTTTAGAATGATATGTATATGTGAATTTGTGTGGAGGCATGTTCTTGTGAATGCAGAGGCCTGTGAGGGCTGAGGTGTCAGACCCCACTGGACTTGGAGGTACAGGTGGTTGTTAGCTGCCCAAAAGAGGAGCTGG
>JADRCD010146328.1:0-12405 GCA_019843815.1 Montemys delectorum | reverse complement strand
CCACTTGGACCTAACAGAAATCTACATAGTAAGAAAAATACCTTGTCAAGTATATAACTTGTGAAAGTTTAAGTAATATCCTGAGTATGCAAATGACCTCAATAAACAAAGATAAAACAACCAAATAAATAAAAAAGCCACCCATTGAAAATAAGAAAAGGATGTAAACAGAGATTTTAAAAGAAGAAATAAAAATTTCTACGAATTATCTTTAAGAATCATTAACATCTCTAAGCTATCAAAGAAATGCAAATTAGAACAACTTTGAAATTATACTTTATTCCACTTAGAATGGAAAATATCAACAAAACATCAACAACAAATGCTGGAGAAAATATAAGGGAACTGTAATTCTTACTCACTATAGGTAGAATTGCAACCTATTGTAGCCACTATGGAAAGCATTATGAAGAATTCTCAGAGAGGTGAAAGTAAATCTATCATCTGATATTGATCACCTGGTCCTTGGCATATGGACACAAGATTCAACAGCCTACTCCACAAAAACTTGCTCAGCCATATTCATTGCTACTATATTCACAATAGATATAAAAACAACTTAAATATCCTTCAGCTGATGAATGGATAGGGAAACTGTGGCATATATATATACAATGAAATATTATGAAGCTATGAAAATCTCAGGTAAATGGACTTAACCAGGTTCAGAGAAACATCACATGCTCTTTCTTATGTGTACATGCTAGCTCCAAATCTTTTGATTTCAATGTAAACTTTTTTAAGGTTAATGTTTTTGTTATTTTATTTATTTACATTTTATATGTTGTCCCTTTTCCCAATTTCCACACCACCCCCCGGCAAATTCCCATAACCCCTTTGTCTGTATGAGTGTACGCCCCCCCCAACCATCCCTCCATTCCTGGCTGTCGCGAGCACTTGCCAGGCCTTCGCCTGGGGAGCCGGTTGTAACAGATGACAGAGGCGTTTGGTTGGGTTTATGCGTATATTCAACAGAACAAATACAACACCACAGGAAACAAGTCAATCCAAAGACTACAGCTATGATTGCAAATATCATAGGGTTAAACACTATCACTATGGCCTGAACCTGGCAAGACTCTAGGTTCATGCCCTACAAATGCTTGCTAAGGGTCATCATGGGTATACAACCTGATGGCGCGCTCGGAGGGAGTCTTCCTCCTTGGTTCGGGCTCGGACGTGTCTTGGCTCCTTCGTCAGTATCACTTTCTTGATCCGCTGGCGTATGCCAATTCTCTGGGCATACGGATGCTCAATCAGCCGTAGGTGGTGATGAATGCTTAGGCTGGTGCAGCAGATGATGAGTATGAATGTGCTGGTTCGGGTCCAGTTCATTTGAGCGATGAGGCGTCCGACATGGACTCTAGAGGCAAGTCATGTCAAATGCCCTGAGGTCCTGAAGCTTTGGGTTTTTATACCCTGTCTCAGCCTTGTCAGTGTCATTCGGTCGCGTCTGCTTATCTCTTGGTTACGTCATGGGGGGTTCCAGGGGAGCTTCACTCTTATCTATTCACTGCACACATTTTCCTTCTACTCTGAGTATGCTTCTAATGTCTACCTGGCCTTCTGGCCTTACATGTTCCTTACATTGCCTCACCACTTTAGCATCCCCTTAAGCTAGGGTATTGAACTTCCATAGGACCAAGGGCCTCCCTTCCCATTGATGCCTGATAAGGCAATACTGTTCTCTATATATAGCTAGAGACATGGGTCCCTCCATGTGTACTCTTTGGTGATTTAATCCCAGGGAAATCTGGGTGGTCAGATTAGTAGATATTGTTGTTCTTCCTGTGGGGTTGCAATACCCTTCAGCTTCTACAATCCTTCCCCTAACTCTTCCACTCATGCCCTCAGGCTCAGTCAGATGGTTGGCTGTGAAATTTGCATCTGTATTGGTCTGGTGCTGGCAGAGCCTCTCAGTGAAGAACTATACCAGATTACTGTCAGCAAGCACTTCTTGGCATCAGGAATAGTGTTGGGTGTGGTGTTTTCAGGTAGAATTGATCCCTAGGCAGGGCTGTCTCTGGATGGGTTTTCCTTCAGTATCTGCTCCATTTTTTTGTCTGTACATTTTCTTTAGATAGGAGCAGTTCCATTCCTCAACAAGGTGCCAGGCCTATCTACTGGAGATTGTCTCTAAAGATTCTATTTCCCTTTTGTTGGATATTTCAGCTAATGCTATCCCTATTGGGTTCTGGGAACTTCTTGCTTCTCTGGCATCTGGGACTTTCTAGTGACTACCACAGTTCCTCTTCCCCCACTGCTATGTGTTTCTCTTCAATTTTTTGACCCCCTGTACATCTGTCATGTCTATTCTCATACTTGATCCTGCCCCTCCCCCTTCTTTACCTTCCCAGTCCTCTCTCCCTCCCAGATACCTCCCTCCCTCCTTCTATCTCCTGTGATTATATTGTTCCCACTTCTAAGTAGGTTTGAAGCATGCACACTTTGGTCTTCCATTTTCTTAAGCTTCATATGGTCTGTCAGTTGTATTGTGAGTATTCTGAACTTTTGGGCTAATATCCACTTATCAGTGAGTACATACGATGTGTGTTCTTTTGTGTCTGGGTTACCTTACTCAGGATGATACTTTCTAGTTCCATCCATTTGCCTGTGAATTTCATGAAGTCATTATTTTCAACAGCTTGGTAAATGGACCACATTTTCTGTAACCATTTCTCTGTTGAGGAACATCTAGGTTGTTTCCAGCTTCTGGCTATTATAAATAAGGTTGCTATAAACATAGTGGAGCATGTGTCCTTCTTATATGTTGGAGCATCAAATGGATATAAGCTTAAGAGTAGTATAGCTGTGTCTTCCGGTAAAATTATTTCTAATTTTCTGAAAAACCACCAGACTGATGTCCAGAGTGTTTGTACCAGCTTGCAATCCCACCATAAATGAAGGAATGTTCCTCTTTCTCTACATCCTTGATAGCACCTGGCTATCATCTGAGTTTTTGATATTAGCCATTCTGATTGGTGTAAGGTGAAATCTCAGGGTTGTTTGGATTTGCATTTCTCAGGATAGTGAAAACTATTCTCAACAATAAGGGAACTTCTTGGGGAATCACCATTGTTGACCTCAAGCTGTAGTACAAAGCAATAGAGATAAAAAGAAAAAAAGAT
The DNA here is from genome assembly GCA_019843815.1 of Montemys delectorum. Taxonomy (NCBI): domain Eukaryota; kingdom Metazoa; phylum Chordata; class Mammalia; order Rodentia; family Muridae; genus Montemys; species Montemys delectorum. The sequence continues at coordinate 9,277 of JADRCD010146328.1, read as the reverse complement.
GGTATTTGTACAGAGACAGATAGGTAGATTAATGAAAAAAAATTGAAGACCCAGAAATAAATATGTATACTAATGGTTACCTGACCTTTGACAAAGAAGAGTAAACTATCCAGTGGAAAAAAAAAACAACATAGTCAACAAATGGTGCTGATTCCAGTGGTGGTCAGCATGTAGAAAAATTCAAATTCATCCATTCTTATCTCCTTATATAATGATCTAATCCAAGTGGATCAAAGACTGCCACATAAAACCAGATACATTGAATCAAATAGAAGAAAATAGCCTTGAACACATTGGCACAGGGAAAATTTCCTGAACAAAACACGAATGGCTTATGCTCTAAAATTAACTATTGACAAATGGGATCTCATCAAATTGAAAAGATTCTGCAAGGGAAAGGATATTGTTAATATGGCAAAAGGTAGCCTACGATTGAGAAAAGATCTTTACCAATCATACCTCTGATAGTGGCCTAATATCCAATATATACAAAAAACTCAAGAAGTTACACTCCAGAGAACCAAATAATCCTATTAAAAGTGGGGTACAGAGCTAAACAGACAATTTTCAACTGAGGAATCTTGAATGATTGAGAAGCACCTAAAGAAATGTTCAGGACTGGAGAGATGGCTCAGTAATTAAGAGCACTGACTGCTCTTCCTAAAGGTCCTGAGTTCAATTCCCAGCAACCACTTGTTGGTTCACAACCATCTGTAATGAGATCTGATGCACTCTTCTGGTGTGTGTCTGAAGACAGCTACAGTATACTTGTATAAATAATAATAAATAAATATATATTTTTTAAAAGAAATGTTCACCATCCCTAGTCAAAGTAACTTCTTGACAGCTTATCCCTGAAAGGCCACATTTCTTTTCTTTTCATTTTTTTGTCAAATATAATCATGACCTAGCTAACACCCCATAAATTTTGACATTTTGCAGCTGTGAGACAGAAGAAAATGAGCTAAATTAGGAGGAAATGGTTACCAGCAGGGGACTTGCCACCCCTTGTGCTTGAGGCTACTATCCTGAGGTGGGGCTCTCTGACTTCACACATCAAAAGCTTCTGTCCACAGCAGGGAGCTCCTTTGAGCTAGCCTTTCAGAAATCTATCTGTGACTTCAAGCATAGGAACTGATTCCTGCTTCAGTCACTAGAGACCTGGCACTCCTAGACCTGTCAGCACCAGGAGACTTGTCTCTGCTATTACAATTTGACCTAAAGACTTACTGTGCAAAGGACTGCTCTTAGCTGGCAACTAAAGCTCTTAGTGATCATAGGGTAGTGACACCTTCAATCTCTCATCTAGGCATCTTGACCCACTGAGGACTTAGAATAGGAATTTTCCCATTCAAATTGTTATTGCCACAAGACAAATAGAAGTTCCTTTGATTTTCTCCTTGCTGTTTGATGGCTTGGTTGAACTGTTAAGGCAAACTGTAAAGAATATTAGGTTAAACTCATTCTTTACCATTCCATTCAATCAATTCAATTCACTATTAATCAATGAGTCAGAATCAATCAATTCATCAAAATTAGTAAAATTCACTAAAATAATCTATATTTAATTATCTAGGCACTGGATGCTTAAGACATTTAGGTTTTGTTTTTATTTTCATTAAGAACATTTTTTTTGTTAGCCTCTGAAAACAATAGAACTAGATTACCACTTTCTCTTTATTACAAGTAAGTTGGAATGAGAGTTCACGCCTGTATTCCTAATATTGGAGAACTTGAGAGAGGAGAATGGCCATGATTTTGTGGACAGCCTGTTTCAAAACTAATGTTATTTTTAAAAACATAGATAGAATCTTTAAGAGAATCAATTTGGGAATATTTCTTTAGTTTCTTTACTATGGCTAAGGATAAGTTGAAGATGTTAGTAAAATTTGCATGAAATACTGTTACTTTCTAACTGCTATGAGCATTTGTCTTCTGATAAATAGTCTCCTGTTCCCACAGTTCACTTATAATTAAGTGCTTTCTGTATTCTGTAAATGCTAACATTTATGAATTCTCTAGAATTTCCCTCTTTCTGCTTTGTTTATCTCTAAAGCAGATTATAAATGTATAAATTGATGAACTCACTTGTAATAAATACGTGGTAGGTACAGCAGGCTATAGAAATAGCACTAATTATTTTTAATTAAAATAAAATTTATAATATCAGTAAGTTATCTGAAATCATGAGAAGAAATTATTAACAAGTATGCATCCATTGGTTATATCCATTTCTATCTCTGAAGGCCAAGGGCCAGAATATAGTACTTTAGTATTCTAAAATTTTCTTAGAGTTCATGCATGTTATATTTTATTAGTAAAACACAAAAATATATTTCCTGTGTTTTAAGAACAAATGAACATTTTCTTAGCTACAGATAAAGGATTCTTTGCTGTAGTTGTTGCTGGGGAGTCCTGAGTATATAGAGAGAAGATGGGTTGAAACTTGTGTGAATGGCTTCTTTTGTCACAAACAGGAACTGTTTTTCTTTTTCATACAATGTATACCACATACAACGAGATATATATCTTTTATTGTTGCTTAAAGCAGATATGTGTGCACTGTGTGATTAAGGGATATTACAGATTTTGAGAAGGGGTGATTTCCTGAAGCACAGTATGAAGCTTACACTAATAGCTAGAAAATTATAGAAGCTAAGATAGCATGCTGGCATCAGGATTGCCTGTGGCAGCTGGAAATGGAGTGCTTCAGCTCCCCAAACCCTATGTTGACCTTTAAATAAAAAGTCTTGCTGATTCTGAGATTCAGGTAAGGCTCCACATGCCAGAGTGCTCTACAGGCCTAGCCAGAATGCTAGTTTCAAAACCAGTTATAATTTTGGGATATCACCTACAAATCTATTCCCACTTTCCAATCCTGCATAGGAAACCAACTTCAAAAATTCCTTAGTCCTGGTGATAGTCATTTGAGTACCATAACCAAGAAGAATATCAATTAGCAAACCAAGAAAACAATGTTTTGTTACTTAAAACTATATGGATCTAGGGATTTTAAACATCAGAAATTAGGGTATGGGTTATATTAGGATGTTTCTCTTTAATAGTATTAAGGGAGCAATTATATTTGTCAGTAAAAACTAGGATAAGATACTTTAGGACATTTAACTGTAAGTGGGAAATTCCTATTATTCATCCTTTTCCCAGTGCCCAGGGATCATTGTAGAATAGGGGACAGAAAGACTGTTAGAGACAGAGGTATTGGTAGATTACAAATAAAAAATGAATACTGGACACAACAGTGAAGTTGAATATATAAACACAGTTTATAAATAAACACAGTTTATATATTCAACAGTTGTGATAGCATGTACAATACTTGTACTGACTTGGACATGCTCAAGTCAGACTAAGTACCACTATGGACAAAAGAAGTGGACATAAAGTCTCATACCTAGTTGAGGGACTACTGACGATAGCTGCTAGGAAAAGGAGAATCATTTCTTTTTAATAATAGTATCTTGTTTGTTAAACTAAAGTATAATAACATCATACCCCCCTGTTGGTTGGCTTTTGTCAACTTGACACAAAGGTAGATTGTTAGGGTTATTCTGATGTGTTATGTATTCAAAAGCTGAATTCTGTGTCCCTGTCCAGACTGCAATCTGACCTTTGGGCACTGTATTAAACAGTGTTCTGTAAAAATGTTCCCTAATAATCTCTGAATACTAAATAAAAGACTAGCACCCGTGATTGGATATGATAGGAAGACAAGATATGAGATTGAGTAGGGAGTCTCAGGTAGGAAACACATGGAGAAGGACAGAGGAGATGGAAGATGCAGCTCATAATGAGGTGAGATTGACCTTGAGTTTGTGGCCAAAGGAAGCTAACCCTGATGATTCACATGGAGCTTAATAAGAAAAAGTTAGTAAGTAATGGGAGTATGTACCTGGCTATTAATTTTTAGGTGGGTCAAAATAACTCAGGACTTGGTCAGCACAGTTCCAGGAGCTTGTAAATAAAATACAAGGTTTCTGTGTCTTTTATTTGGGAGCTAAACGGAAAAAAGTGGACAGACCCACCACCTCTAAAAGTATAACAATAGTAAACATGCCTGGAAAGAGAGAATGTTAACTGAGAAAATGCTACTCTAATACCTGCCCATTGGCTAAATCTGTGGAGCATTTTCTTGATCGATATAGAAAGGCCCAGCTCACTGTGGGCTATACCAACTCCTAAGAAGATAGTACTGGGTATATAGGAAAGCAGGTTTAACAAGTACAAAAGCAGAATTTCTCCATGCCTTCTGCTTCAGTTCTTGTTTCCAGGTTCCTGCCTTGATTTCCTGCTTTGACTTCTGTTAATGTTGGAGTGTGACCTGGAAGTTGAAAGTAGAAAGTATTGAGGTTTGGTCTTTTGTTGTTTATTGTAATGCTAAGTGCAGCCCCCAAGATCTGGAGTCTGCATGTAGTCCCTGGAACCTTGTCCCAAGACCATAAAGCTTATAGCTAAGCAGAAGACACATAAATGGGGTTGAGTTTTCCTGGGCTAAGGGAGAGCATGAGGAGAGGAGAAGGAAGCCACCATAGAAGAATAAACAGGCAGGAAGGAGAAGGAGAGCAGCCATGGGCAAGGGGCCAAGAGACTGTGCCTTAGAGAGCTGTCAGGTTGGAGTTGAGAGAAGCCCAGATGGAACATAGTAAAAAGTGAGTGGTGGTTCTCAATAGGAAGGTCGATTCTAACAGTATGGAAGCTTGAAAGTTACCTAGCTATTGTGTTGTCTAAGGCATATTTTAAAATACAAAGCCTGTGTATGTCCTTCATCTGGGAACATAAATGGTCTAAGGCAGGGAAGAAGCCCTGGGCCAGGATTATTAAATATTACTACAGGAAAGAAACACTTTTCTGATAAAGGTGCTTTTGGTTTGATCAGAGCAATAGAAAACTTAAACATATCTCCTTCTCATTCTTCCCTCCAACTAACTCCTCTATGAACTCCCTTTCTCTCCTTAAGATTCATTACTATGTCTTCTTTTCGTTTTTCTTTTTTTTTTTTTAAGGTCACACATACACACACACACACACACACACACACACACACACCATTCAGCTCATTCTATATGATGTTATTTGTATGTATATGATCAACAAGCTGACAACTTATGATTCAAAAACCAAATGAGAGAAAATTTCCTATGGAAGAATATTTCTCCTGCTCTCAACATCCTCCAGTTTCTCTTAGTTCCCTTAGTTGAAGCTACCTGAGCTTTCACCCTTTCCTCTTATCATGTGCATTAGTGTCATCATTGTTCAGGTCTTGTAGAGGTACACATATTGCTGAGACTTCATGGTTGCAGCTCTCATTGGTGCAAGAGTGATATGCATACCTTGGCAGTAAGAAATGGCTCACTAATTAGAGCCAATACCATTTGAAGAAGGGTGAAATTATTTGTGGTACTGGAAACCTAACCAAATACCTGAGGCTATGAATTCAAGGATATTGGAGGTAAATACACAGCTGTCAATTTTTTTATACCAGCATTATTCCTAACCACTTTCTAAATGTGTGTCTTATACTCAGAGAGAAGTACAATTTTCACCTCTCATCAAAGAAAATTCTCTTTAAAATAGACAAGAACCTTTACAGACAACTGATACATCTACAATATAATGCCAGCACCTGAATATAATGAAGCTCAATCATTGAAGAAGTAGGGGTGGAAGGATTGTAATTGTCAAAGAAGCAAGAGTTTTACTGAGATATTGCCTCCTAGAAATGTCAGACAGTTGGTGCTCTTTAAGAATAGAACCTCAAATAAGTCAAACATGTTCCAATAAAAGGCTACACATCATTGAGGACTCTGTGCTCAGTCCAATGGATGGTTGTGAGCCTCTACTTCTGTATTAGTTGGGTACTGTCAGAGCCACTCAGGATACAGCTCTATCAGGCTCCTGTCAACCAGCACTTGCTGGCATCCACAATAGTGTCTGCGTTTGGTGAGTGAATATGGGAAGATTCCCAGATGGAGCAGTCTCTGGATTGTCCTTCCTTCAGTCTCTGCTCCATACTTTGTCTCTGCAACTCCTTTCATGGGTATTGGACTGAGCACAGAGTCCCCAATGAAGGAACTAGAGAAAGGAATCAAGGAGGTGAAGAGTTTGCAGCCCCTTAGAATGAACAACAATATGAACTAGTACCCTCTCCCAGGGACTAAACCACCAACCAAAGAGTATACATGGTGGGACTCATGGTTCCAGCTGCATATTTATCAGAGAATGGCCAAGCCAGTTATCAATGGGAGGCAGGGCCTTTGGTCCTGTGAAAGTTCTATGCCCCAATGTAGGCAATGCCAGGGCTGAGAATCAGGAAAGGGTGGGTTGGTGAGCACGGGGAAGGGGAAGGGAACAGTTTTTTTTTCCCTTGGAGGGGAAACCTGGAAAGGAGATATCATTTGGAATATAAATAAATAAATCATCTAATAAATAAAAAAATAAAAATAAAAAGTAGAAATTTAACTCCCCCCCCAAAAAAAAGAAAGAAAGAAAAAAAGGTTACACATCTAGAAATATACAGGCCGCATGAATTGGGGACATACTCATACAAAAGAGACAAAAAGGTGTGTGGGGGTGGGGGATGGAGCACAGTTCTGGAGGTTCAGTTAGGAGTTGAATATAATCAAAACATGTTTGCTTGAAATCCCTAAGTAACTAGTATTTTTAAATCATAAGAGTTTAAATAAATGAGTAGGTTTATTAATAGATTCCTGATTCCTTGTCTTTCTATGGCTATACTATTCTGTGTTAATTTTCATTACCTTATAGCATAGTTTCAAAAGAGAACATATCTACTTTTGTTCTTAGCCAAAATTGTTCTGGACATTAAAGGACATTGAGGTTCTATATATATTTCAGATTTATTGCTATTGAAAATGTAGCAATTTGTGAAGATATTACACTAAGTCTGTAGGTTCCCTTTGGTATTATGGGCATTTTAGCAATGTTTGTTTTTATAGCCCATGAACATGTTATATTTTTTTGATTATGTCTCTAATTTCATCAATATTTTATGCTTTAATAGATACTTCATTTACTTTGTTAAAGTTATTTTACTTATGTTTTGTACACATTATAACTGACATTGTAATTTTTAAAAAATTTAATTAGTTCATTCTTGGTGTATCACAACAATACAAATATTTGTGTTAAATTTATACCTTTCATCTTTACTGAGTTTATTATTCCTAATAGTTTTGGTAGAATCTGAATAATTATAGTATTGTATTACTTAATCTTAAAACAGAAATAATTTCAATTATTTTTCAGTTTGTAGATTTTTTTCCTTTCTCTGTCTAGTTGTTCTAAGCAGAAGTTCCAGTTCTATATTAATCAGAAAGTGGACATTCCAGTCTTTGTCTAAATCCAGAGAAAAGCTATTTACCATTGCTTGGACAGTGGTGGCAAACTCCCTTAACCCCAGTACTTGGGAGGCAGAGGCAGAGGCAGGTGGATTTCTGAGTTTGAGGCCAGCCTGGTCTACAGAGTGAGTTCCAGAATAGCCAGGACTACACAGAGAAACCTTGTCTTGAAAAACCAAAATGTGTGTGTTAGCTGTGAATATGCTATACAAAAGACTTTGATTTATTAACTTTTTCTTCTTGTTGAAATTTTTATCAGGAAAGGATGTGAATTTTTTCAAATGTGTTTTTTGTCTGTTAAGATAGCCATTTTGTTTTTTCTCTTATTCTATTAATATAGTCAGTCACATTTTGTTGTGATATATTACGTGGCATATATTGAACAATGATTATCTTTGTGATAATGAATTATTTTTGAGACAACATCTCATTATGTAACCTTGGCTGACCCGGAACTTATAAAGATCTACCTGCTTTCATGCTGGAATGAAAGATAAACACCCCAATGTTATGTACACATGATATATTAATGTGTCATTATAGTTAGTCTCTTATTATTTCATTGAGATTTTTAAAAATCAGTGTACAAGAGAAATATTAGAACACCGTCATCTGTCTGGTATCAAGGCAATGTTAGTCATGTAAAATGAGTTTGGAAATGTTGCCTCTTCTTTGCATTCTTTGGAATTATTTGTGAAAGATTGTTATAAACTCAAAATAACGACTTAAAATCAACAAATAAGTTTGATTGTTCTAAGCTTTTCAGTGACTTATTTTGCTTCTCTCAGAACATGATCAGGAATCGAGCTCTGTGAAGAAAAAAAAAAAAAACAATGAAAAACAACAACAACAACAAAAAGCACAGCATTCTGTGACCTCAGCTTCTGCAGAATTTCTGAAGACATGATTGTTTGTAAAATGCCCTCATCAGCTATAGCAGGTTAGTTTCCGATAACCCACTGCCATTTACTGTTATCTATAATATTTACAGGCTGAACTCATGTGAACTTTACTCTTATCGTCTGTTTATCAACACTCAGAATATAAATTGTCTGATGCTCTAAATGAAGTTGACTGTTGCATGAGACTTCAATCTGCCTTGTTCATTGGCTCCATTTGTTCATGTTCCACCATCTCTAAAGTAGTGGCATGCTTCTTTGTTGGTATGTTAAATTCTTCTTCCTGATTGATGTTTCTGAAAGTGTGTTTCTATAGGAATTTATTCTAGTTTATACAATTAATTGTGAATAATTTGTCTACAATAGCTTCTTGTAATCTTTTGCATTTTCATATAATGTACTAAGTTTACTTGGCTTGTATTTGATATTCTGACAATGCTTATCTATATATGATCTTATCTTTTTTCAGCATGAATTTTATTTTTAATATTTTTATTAGTTGTCTAAGAACTTAATACAGTGTGTTTTGGTGATATTCACTTTCACTCTTCCCTACAGCTTCTCCCATAACCATCTTTGACAATCCTCCTCCCAATTTATGCCTTCCTTTCAAAAAATAAAACACCAATTCCCATTTGTGCTAGGCATAGACTCATATGTGTTAGATTATCCATGGGAGCATAGCCTATCCACTTGGGCCACATAACAAGAGAAAACTGACTCTTGTTTCCCCAGAGGTCATCAAACATTAATCTTTTCTCAGATAATGAAGGCAACTTCTGACCTTTCCCACTTAATTGTAAAATATTGACTGGCTTAATCTTGTGAGGGTCTTATGTATGACACTTTCAAAGTAGTTCGGAAGTTAGAAGATGAAAGCTTCCCAATCAGTACCACATCTTGTGAACAACACATACACACACACACACATACACACACACAAACACACATGCACATACACACACACACCACACATTATATACATATATATATATATATATA
>JADRCD010146327.1:0-11468 GCA_019843815.1 Montemys delectorum | reverse complement strand
TGTATGTGTGTGTGTGTATGTGTGTGTATGTGTGTGTATGTGTGTGTATGTGTGTGTGTGTATGTGTGTGTATGTGTGTGTGTGTGTGTGTGTGTGTGTGTGTGTGTGTGTGTGTGTGTGTGTATGTACATACTTCTAAATATAACCTGTTCAGTCAGCATAATGTTGCACATACATATGTTTTCAGGGCTGAGAGCTTCAGCTTTAAAACAATGTATTTTGATCATATTCACCATCCCAACTCTGGCGAGATCTACCTCACCAGTTCCACCCCTCTTCCTTATCTACCCAACTCTGTATCATTTAAAAACGAAACAAAGCAAAAGCAAGAAGCAAAAACACGTTCAAAGGCAGTTGTGCTGCCCGAAATATTCTTGGGCTACACACTTAGAGAAAACTGACCCCTTCTTTCCCAGACTCTAGCAACTGCAGCTCTCATCACGCCTAAGGCCGCTCTCCGCGTTTTATCCCCATGGTCACTTCATTTCGGATACCCGCTGTCACCCAGCTATTGTCCTCAAATTGTGACCTTGATTTTATTTCCTCGGGCTGAGCAATCCTGTTCCTGGCTACTGAGTTTTGCACTGGACAATTAGATTGCTCTTCATCTTTGTTTCTCTGCTGCCTCCTCTCCCTTCATAGTTCTAACAAGCTACTAGATTATGTTTCATAGTCTCACATAATTGTCGCTGCTCCTCAGGAGAGCAGAAGACCTTTCTGCCTTGTTTGTTGCTGCATTCCAAAGGCCACAGCAATTCTCGGAGCCAGAGCTGGCACCTGATATTTGTCAACTGAATGCTGTGTAATTCTATTAGCCCTAAAATTCTAGGCTCCCAAGACAAAATTTGATGAATATTTGTGAGTTATGCTTGGTAGGTTTTATTACTTTATTTTATTTTATTCTATTTTATTTTTTGAGGCTAAGTGGATGAAATGAATGAATCCTGAAACCACTTTATCTTTAACTTCACAGAATACAAAATGTAGACGGTATGTCAGCCTTAAGCTACCAAAGTGCATTCAGAAGGGATAGAAGGAAAGTGGTGTTCCAGACGTGCCTGGGGAGACAAATAACTGATTTCGACCAATATGTTTGGAGATGGGGATCGTAGCGAGATCCATCATAGTCCGAATCTCTACAAAACCAAGTGTGGGTGGTAGAAGTAACAGGTGAGCTCATGGATGTCCCTACTTTTCTCACCCCACATTCCCTGCTATTCCTCATCCTCCTCAAGCCAATTCTGATGGTTGACAGAATCTTAGGAGCCATTTTCACTGCTTATGGAGAGTGTTCACTGGCAGTCCAGTACTGCTGCGACATTTGCATGCCTATCCTTCTTGAGGATGCATGCACTATGTAACTCTTCTGTGCCCTCTCCACCCCAACATTCCTGGCTACTGTGTCACACCTGGCTGCTACAAGAACGCACGCCACTGCCTTGGCCCTTAGAAGCTACCTTTGTACTAAGGTTAAGAGTAGGAGGGCTTGAAGAACGACCAGTTCCACCAGTACTACCAGTAGATTATTACATAACTAACAGTGAGCAAATAAACCAAAGTTATTCTGTAGCATTGAATAAGGGTCTTGAAACTTAAGTGCAATAGTACCTCAGATCTGGAATAAATTCTAAATAGTTTGTGCCCATTGGCTTCACTTGAGGCTGGAAAACTTAGAGGGGAGGTATTTAAGGTCACAGAGTAAGCTAGTAGCACATCTAGGACTGGACTATATACCTGGGCATCTAATACCAGAGTGAATTGGAGCAAGCTGGGAATTCTTTGAAATCCTGCGGTTTGAAGGAAACCCCGGGGTGATGGGCTCTGCCTGTGCTGAGCCCATCTTCCTCCGACATTTCACTCCATCAAAATCTGGAGAGGTAGGAGGCCTGATCCTCCCATATAATGACAGATCTGCTCCTCAGCTCCCCTTCACTAATTTGTACCTGTATCTTTCCTTTCCTGTCACTTTACATAACTAACCACTGGTTATTCTTCCCAGGTAGGCTTAATTGGGATACAAGCTACTCCTTTAAGGAAGCCTTCAAAGAACTGTGACAATGTGGCCCTAAGGGCAATTCAGGCTGCATCTCTCCTTTAGTTGCTGCTCTTGGGCCCTGTATCATCCCACCTGAAACCCTGGGGAAGTCTAGTCCAGAAGTAACAGTGACCCAGACTCAACCCCCCTGCCCGGATCAAGGCTGCATTCTGAAAGTTCCCAGCTCTTTGTTTCCAAACAGTTTCCTCACACCCATCCACACCTGGGGTTTCCTCTACTAGTCTTCAAGGGGGTGGCCATCTTTGGTCTTTCCTCCTTCAACTTTTCTGGAGAGATTTTGGGAACTTTAATGTAATTTCAACCATGTAGGAAAGTAGCATGGAAAACAGAAAGAAAGGAAAATGCCAAGGCCAGAAGACTCAGATCTATCTAGACTCTAACTCTGTCATCTAGTATCTCAGAGTCTCCTGACCAAAGCCTCCATCAATCTGCCATTACACAACCAACATTTTTTTTCCACTATCAGCATGAGGAATTGCTGGTGACATGCTTCTTGTAAAATCTTTTGAAATAATTTTTAATTAGGAAACATTTCAGACATCCCAAAAAATACAGCTAGGCCTGAGAAATGTAAACTGAGGACAAACATTGAAGTTTGTAGACTCCGAGGGTTGGGGAAGAAGTGTACGTGGCTAAGAGTCTTCCCTCCCTCACCTTCTGGTACACTCAAGTCAGTTATGTGTAAGTTCTTTCATTACATACATATGTAAGAACAAGACAGGCTGGGTCATCTTTTGCAAATAGTGGCATCACACTGATAGCACCCTTGGCAGAGTTTTTACTCCATTCTCTGGAGATATCTGTAACATGCGAATAGAACTGAGTTGGTTAATATTGACTGCTAGCCAACTACAGGACTAAACCACAGTCTACTGATCCATTTTCTTGTTGGGGACTCATAATTCATTTCCACTGTTTAGCTATCATCAGCAAGCTACAATGCCAATCTTACACAAAAGCTCAAGAAATGATTTAGTGTAAAAATCCAGAGGGAGAATTGTTGAGTGATTGGGTATGTACTCCTACGTTCGACTGTTCTTCAAAACAGACATCAAAACTTTGCAAAGCACTTAGCGAAAAGTTCACCAAAGTCTTCTTCAAAATAATCGGACCATTTAACTCCTCCTGAGTAAGAGCCTTTTCCCTCACATTCTATCAACACATAGTAGCTTTGGCTTATCTATTTTTGATGGTATAGTGGGTTTAAAATTGTACCTCATTGTGTAAGGGTTGGCATTTCCATGCACTCTTTGAGAGCTGGACCTTTAAAATTTAACTAATGGTCATTCCATTTCCTTTCCTTATGGATTATCATGTTTCTTGTTTTCTAGTTGAACTGTTTTAATTTTATTTTATTTATTAATTTTTTTTATCTCTCAGCATGAAACTGTTTATTAAATGGATGTCTTACAAGAAGGATAAGGAGAGATAAATGCAAAGCTTTCTGCTCACATAATGCACACAGTGCCAGTTTCAGTGCCCCCCTTCCTGGCATGGGAAGCGCTGGTTATGTCACCACTGATCCCCAGTTGGCTGATTTCCCTGAGGGTCTTCATCCAATGGTTGTACTGCCACAGGTGAGCATCATTGACCACAACCTTGAAGTGGTCAGCTTCAACCAGGACTTGTATTTTGAACAGTTTGCCTCTCTCAAAAGGGAAAGCAGACTGTCTTTCTTCCCTCCCCCCAGTTACTGTCCTGCTTCGAGTTACACACGATGACTCTTCTGTTGTTCTCATTGAAGCGGGGGGTGGGGGTGGGGTGGGGGGGAGGAGGAGTTAAAATGGAAGGCAACATCATTCCCTCTCTTAAAATCTAGAGCAATCCTGTTTGTGTTGGGTTTCACTGTGCCCATGATTGCGATCAGCATGTGGGGCATGACTCCTCCAGGCAAGGGAAGATCATAGGGCACTGTCAGTGGTCCGGGGGGCGGGGGGCACCATAGGGGCCAGCAGCAGGATAGGCCCCAGGAGCACTGGGGTAGGCCCTAGGTGCCCCAGGTTGCCCTGGGAAGGCTCCAGGGACAGTTGGGCCGTGGTAGGCCCCTGGAAGAGCCTGTCCTGGGTAGGCCCCAGGATAGGAGGCTCCTGGGTAGGCCCCTGCCCCAGGCTGGTTCCCCCATATTCTTGAGGGTTTGGGTTTCCAGAGCCAGCTAAGGCATCATTAAGCGAAAAGCTGTCTGCCATTTTCCCGGTTGGTACTCTGTGCGCCGCTCACTTGGTTAGTGCTCCTCCCGCCGCTCCGCTAGCTGTGTGGATTGTTTTAATTTTAAAATGACCTTACAGGTTTATCTGGACCCTTATATACCCATGGTACTAATTCTTTGGCGGTTATAGGTTTACGAACAACTTTTCCAGTTTGGCCAATATTAATGTGCCTTCCTTTGGCATATTTTGTCAGGTTAAAGCTTTACTTTCCCCATCATGAGGTTATAATGCAAATAAATGATGTATATTTGTGGAAATTAACATGGTATCTTGGCATATGTACTAGGAAATGATTAAGTCTTACTACACTCATAGTGTGTGTGATGAGTCCCAAGGATACATAATTTCTTGCGAAGTACAATCGTCTTGCTGCCCACCAGACCTCCAGTTATGACTTACCTCTGGTCTAATTGAAACTTTGCTTCGTGTAGCCAGCATCTTATTATTCCACACCGCTCCTCAGGCCCTGGAAACCACCTTACTTTCTGACTCTATATGCTTGCTTTTCTGAACTTTCACATTAATGTAGTATTTGATTCCTGGGTTATGAATTTCATACTTCATTGAAGATATTTTTTAAAGAGAGTTCATGTTCGTGACAATATTAGGCTCAGCAAGTGTTCCTTTGGACATATCTTAAAATTTCCTTTAAGAAGAACATGTGCTGCATGCAATACCCTAATCTTCTGTTGTGTTCTAAGCTTCCAGAATACGAGAATAATGTAAATTTGAACTTCAAATATATATTACAAAAAGGGAATCTTTATTATTCATGTTTCACCATGCTTCCTGATTTGGGTCCAGTCTGCTGATCCGAATGGCAGCATCACTTGGGTACTTCATGCTGTCGTTACTGTTTCCAAAGTCTGAGGGCTACCATGCGCATCCCTCGACCTCTTTTTCTTCATTTTGTCTTCTTCCCCTACCTTACATGCTTCCATTAATTTTTAAATCTCATACTAGACTTAAACTTTCTAATCCTTGCCTCTGTTAAAACCTTGTCACCCTGTAAATCATTATCTAGTGTTTCTGAAATTCTAATGAAATCCATCACACCACTCAGCTGCTTAAAACTCTATTCTGAACCCTCATGGACTTCCAAGTAAAGCCCTTACTCAAAACTAAAATACATAGTCACTGGTAAACTGATATGGCTTTGGTTTTTATCTCTTTCTAATCCACCCCACAATGCTTCCACAAGAACAATATCTCAAATATTCTAATTTTTTAAATATATTCAAGTCACCCCAGATATTTTATATGTCATAAAAATCAATAATCTGATTTTAAAATACAGTGCAAATCTCTTAGCATGGAAGATTACCTTATCTTTTCTGATGCTAACATGTTTCTCCTCATGTTTAATGGAACAAGTATACTGGGTACCAGTGGGCACAATATTCTACTTTTAAATGGTGTGGAAACTACCTTCATTTGAGACATTTCACCTAACAGTATAATAGGGCTGGAGGATGGATCAGAAGGTAAAAGTGTTCACTGTGCAAGCATCAGGATCAGAGTTCAAATCCCAGCACCTACATGAAACACCAAGCATGGCAGAATGTACCAGTAACCCATGTACAACATTGGGATAAATTGCTGGGGCTGGTGGATTGCCAGCCCAGCTCCAGGTTTAAGAAAAGGTATATGAAGGAAATAAGGCAGAGGGTAAACAGAACAGGGCATCACCTAGAATCTGCCTCTGGCCTCAGTGTGCATAGGAGTGCACACACAATAAATTAATAAATAAAGCATGATATATATATATATATATATATATATATATATATATCTAACTTGCTTTTGGTCATTTGGTTTCAATACAGAAATAGTAATCCTGAGTAGTGTGTGTGTGTGTGTGTGTGTGTGTGTGTATAAAACTTGCTTTTAGTCATTTGGTTTCAACACAGCAATAGTAACCCTGAGTAAGACACGCGGTCAGGAGCAAAACTGGACCAACTCCTGATCTTGACAGTTTCCACGGAGCTACGGCAATGTCCCTTTACAATTCAATTCCATTCAAGTCTCAATTCAATTCCAAAAAGCCTATATGAGCTTTCACTTTCCATGTTTCATACATGGATTAGTGTTATAAAAGAACAAGATTTTCCATGCATTTATTCTCTACCTTCTGACAAAAAACGACTGCTTATGATAGAAGAAAAAAAAAAAAGAAAGCAAATACATAAAAGATAAGACCTCTTCAAGAAAGCCTGCCTGGCATAACAGAACAATGTTTGCTTCATTTCATACAAACCATGTAAAATATAAGAAGACAGATGTGGCCATGTAGGGAGAGTCCGCTAGCATTTGTGACTTCTGTTCACAACACCAAAATGTATTTTTGAGCTGCCTTGAGAAAGAAGGCTCCCTGAAGGAAATTAATCCGCTCTGGACTCTGTAGGAAGGTTGGAGCATCACGGGTACTGGGCACCTTACTACAAACAAAGCACTGGAACAGTACTGTGCCTCAACTCAGAGGAAATTCCAGCTCCACACAGGCACAGGTACCAAAGCTTGCACTGCAGTGTCTGGGAAAGGTACTAGAGGTGGCACTCACCTTCATCTCTTCAAAACTCAGACAAGCTACTACCCATTCAGCTAGGAAACAGATCACAGATGCAGGTCCCGACCACTAGTCACAACAAACTATCAGTCAAAAGTCAAAGGAGAAAGAAAAAACTTCTCACGTAAAAGCAGACTTAAGGAATTTACAGCCACAAAACCAGCTCTACAGAGGAAAGTATATTTTGATTTGAAGAGAATATTAAACATACCCAAGAGGTCACATAAAGAGGTCTAAGGAAAGAATGCAACCATGACAAAATACCAGGAATTTTAAACATTCAGTCTCAATTGCTGTAACAAAAAGACGACTAACAAAGTGGATTAGTAAAATGGACCCATCTGTTTTGCTGCCTACCCCTAAGAAACACATTTTACCAATAATGGTAGGTACCACCTTGAGGTAGAAAGATGGAAAATGGTCCGCCAAGCAAATGGAACAAAGAAAGAAGCAGGAAAGGGTGTCTGATATCCTACGAAATGGATTTCAAAGCAAAATTAATCAAAGGAGGTAGGGAAGATTTCATATTTATTGAAGGAAAAATTCACTGAAAGGATGTTATAATTCTAAACATGTATGCATCAAATGCAAAGCATTGAGTTTCATAAAACAAATATTATATCTAAAATTACAAAAGGATCCTACAGAGCAATGGTGGGTGACTTCAACATGCCATTCTTATCAACAGACAGCTCATGCAGACAAAACCCAAATAGAGAAACTCCTGTGCTAAATGACAACATAACATCATTTAAAAAAATGATGACCTAACAGACAACTATAGAATATTCAACTTGTCTTAGCTAGGGTTTTACTGTCCTGAGCAAACACTATGACCAAGGGAAGTCTTACAAAGGACAACGTTTACTTGGGGCTGGCTTATAGGTTTTAGAGGTTCAGTCCAGTATCATCATGGTGGGCATGGCAGCATCCAGGCAGATGTGGTGCAGGAGGAGCTAAGAGTTCTACATCTTTACCTGAAGGCTGACTTCCAGGCAGCTAGGATGAAGGTCCTAAGCCCAAGCCCACAGTGACACACATACTCCAACAAGGCCACACCCACTCCAACAAGGCCACACCCACTCCAACAAGGCCACACCTACTCTAAGGCCACACCTCCTAATGGTGCCACTCCCTGGGCCAAGCATATACAACCATAACACTCAAACATTAAAGAGGACACTTTCTTCTCATAAACCCACAGAACTTTCTCCAAAGCTAAGCATGTTAGGACACAAAGCAAGTCTCTACAAGTTTAGGAAGACTGAAATGTCATCTTGTGTATTATCTCACCACAAAAGACTCAATCTGTATGCCAGCAGTAAAACAAATAACAGAACGTGCACACACTGACGGAAGAAATGTGACAAAGCTCAGCCAACAGCTGGATAAAGGTGGATCCAGAGGGGAAATCAA
This sequence comes from Montemys delectorum, assembly GCA_019843815.1. NCBI lineage: Eukaryota > Metazoa > Chordata > Mammalia > Rodentia > Muridae > Montemys > Montemys delectorum. The sequence continues at coordinate 3,223 of JADRCD010146327.1, read as the reverse complement.
GAAGGAAAACTTTAAACTCCTAGAACTGAGTGAAGAAAAAAAAAAAGCACAACACATCAAAATTTACGGGATGTGATTAAGGCAGCCATAAAAGGAAAGTTTATAACACAAAGTACCCACACCAAAAACCTGGAGTGACTTCATTTTGGTAACTTAATACTGCACTGGAAGGCAACCTTTAAAATCTAAGAACAAACCACACCTAAAAGGAAATAATGAATGTCAATAGAGTGCTTAAATCTTAATTAACTAAGTAATTAAGTGCAGAAGAGAAAGGGAATACAGATAGGTAAAGGAGTCAGAATATCTTTACTTGCAGATAATTGATTATTGTATATATAAAAGACACATAAAGAGCCCATTGAAAGCTTCCACAACCTATTCCTAAAAATGTATTCTACATAGTAGCAGTATATGAAATCAACAGCGAAACATCAACAGCCTGCCCAGAAACCAATGACAAACATGCCAAGAAAGAAACTGGGGAAGCAATCTGATTCACAAAGGGCTCCAAATGTATCTTGGAATAACTCTAAATGAAAACTTTTAATCACTGAAGAAAAAAATTGAAGAGGATTCCAGATGGGAAGACCTTCCATGCTCAGTGATTAGCAGAAATAGTATTGTGAAAATGACCAGCCTACCGCAAGCAATCTTCAGACCCAACACAATTCCAACTCAATGCTTCCCACAAATTGGAAAAAAAAAATTAAATGCATATAGAAACATGAAAGGCCCAGGATACCCAAACAATGTGAAACTCTAAATAAATCAATAGAAACTTACTGGAGGGGGTCACCAAACCCCGTTTCAAGTTACGCTACAGAGATAGAATAATAACAGTACAGAACTGGTGCCAAATAGACACAGTGATCAATGAAATAGAACTGAAGACTGAGGCATAAATCCACGTATCTACTACCACCTGATTTTTGAGAAAGAAGTTGTAGTACACATAGAGGAAAGACACCTGCAACCATTTGTGTACATAAGGCCATGTGAGAGCCAATAGTGAAAGTCTGGTTTACATCAGCAGTCACTGGATTAGTGTTTGCTGAACATATACTACCTTAAGAAATTGGATAAAATATGAGAGCATTTATCTTTAAGTATTATAAAGCTTTGCAGGACAAACTTACCATAAAATCTCATACGTACTAAAATGAGAAGAAGTATCAGTAAAACATTTAATAAAGACAGTTAGATCAGGCTTTCCCTTAGAAAGTCTGAGAGGCCTGAGAGGTGATATCACAGTCACGTGATAAGATAGGGAAGACCCTGCCCTTAGTAGCAAGAAAAATGCAACTTAAGAGGAAACTAAGAGGAAACAAAGGGACACAGTAGACCTGGACTACATGTAGAAAGCGGCACAATACAGCTACTCAAAATGTGCATTGTATCGTGGAGTCATGTGTCCTGTAGGGAGTGTGTCCACATCACTTAAGATTCAGTTCAAGCACGCAGTATTTCAGTTCTGTGTTGCAGAACTGGGATAACAATGAGTAATCATTTATTGACTGATTTATTGACTGATAAAAGTAGGGCACTCTCCTGGCCTAAAAATCAGTTAGATGCTGGAGAGAGCAAGCAGGGATCTTTATCAGAGTGGTGCATTGTATACTCAATTAACTGACCCCACCAGAGGACACGGTCATGCTGCAGGCAATCTTGTTCACTAGTCATTGAAGGATCTCAGGTTCCCAGATAAGGATGAGACAAGATCTGGTATCTACTGTGTCTTCTTCCAGCTCCGTTCCATTGCCATTACTGGACACAGGCACTGGGACTCCCCTTGTAAATCAAAGAGTAACATATTGAAAATTTCAAGCAATGTGTATCCTCCAAGCACTAGCCAACTGTTGCATACAGCTCTCAAGAAAGGAGAGAGGGAATTGTTCTAACACTAAAACAATGGGGTGTGGGGGTTTACTGAGAGAGAGGGGAGGAGAGAAGGAGAGAGACAGAGACAGAGAGACAGAAAGAGAACCTTTGCTTTCATTTGCACAGACTATATATCCCAAGTTTCAGGAAATTTTTAGGGTGATTTTTGACTACATGGTAATTCACTAGGGCGTTACTTTAGGAACCCTTCCATGTGGTTCTGGTTCAAGGAAACTAAAAGAATTCACCATCCTTAAAGTTATAGAATCTGAAAATATCTGAGAATACAAATTGTAGGTTGAGCTGGGCAGTGGTGGTGCACGCCTTTAATCCCAGCACCTGGGAGGCAGAGGCAGGCGGATCTCTGAGTTTGAGACCAGCCTGGTCTACAGAACAAGTTCCTCGACAGCCAGGGCTATACAGAAAAAAACATGTCTTGAAAAAAAAAAAAAGCAAAACAAAGCAAAAAAAAAAAAAATCAAATTGTGAGTTGCATAAAGATGAAAAGAGAGCCAGAGAGTCTAGAATCATCTTAGTATTGATGTCCTTCACACAAAAATAGTCTAAATAGCCAAGATAAAATGAGCTGGCTTCCCTTCCTCAGGAGCACATAGAGGGACAATTGTTAAAGAAATGCTGTGATTCCTGGAAACAACATTCTTTCACATTGCTCAATCAAATGCTGACCTGGGAACTTTCACTTGTCAATCAATTCTTCACTGGGGGCAAAAACTATTTTGACAATTGTTTCCCTAGCTAATGTTACAGATCCTGTACGTTGCATCTAGAAGGCCAGTTGAATCTTTTTTTCCACTTTGTTTCTTATGGTATTTCCCCCTTCTTTCTTCTGTTTATTTTTTTATAAAGAAAATAAAGAACAGGACTTTACAGCTATTGAGAAGCACACATAGCAATTCTATTCCTGTTGCTAAGCAACAAGAGCCATGTACCAGCACAATGAATGGATTCTGGTCAGCTGGATTATACAGGCAGCTATCCAGAGCTGTCTTCATAACCACGGTGGCGGGGGGCGGGGCAGGGGGAGCAATCTTGGCCACATATACATCTGAATTCACCTGAGAAAAGGAAAGCCTTTCATTTTAAACCTTTCTGGCATTCAGGGTTTTTTTCCTAAATTTTTTTATTAAATTCTCCTTGATGAGAAGTTAATACAATCTATTATAACAATAATCATCATCTCAAGAGAGGAAAACAGGAGAGATGGCATCAATTTTCCTGGTTCCGACTGTATTTCCCAAGCCTGGGACTCTTTATGGCCTCTTTTCTGATCCCAGGAGGCAGGCTTTCTCCCTGCTCTCCTACTGTGCCAGGAGAATTTTCT
>JADRCD010146319.1:0-18758 GCA_019843815.1 Montemys delectorum | reverse complement strand
CACAGCAGGAAATGCAGATACATTGTTATTACATAGAGCTTCCACAGAAGGAAATGCAGATACATTGTTATTACATAGAGCTTCCACAGCAGGAAATGCAGATACATTGTTGTTACATAGAGCTTCCACAGCAGGAAATGCTTAAGACTTAAAATTTTAATTGACTTGGGAGTTACTATTGAAAGCTAAATAATTACAATCTACAAACAATGCAAAACTTGGAATAATTCCTAGGTAAGTCTTCAATCATATAGATGGACGCCACCCACATTACAGCCAGCCACTTGTGGCTTCTAGGCTTCTCCTCCCTGCAAGGATAAAATGCACAATGGCATCCAAAGACTATGGATACTTAAATACCTCATCAAAAATACTTCAGCATTATTTATACTAACTAGTGTGCTCTATTAGAATTCATTCGGGGTCTCTAAATACCCACAGAAAACACTAATTAATATTTCCTTATTTTCAGCATATATGCACCAAAAAAACAGACTGTCTCTGAATGGGAAGATAAAGATTGCAAAAGTCAATGATAATGCAGTGAATGAAAGTCTACTCTGAAATAGTGTGAGAATACTCATAAAATGTAGGTTTTATATTTGGAACTCAGAAATTAGATGCATGCAGTGCATACTCAGCAGGAAGAGACACAGTATCAAAGACAGAAAATCACTTTGCAAGACATCTAGAAAACTGCCAGGTCCTCAGATCTTGGATATGTCAAATTGACTAAATGGTAAAGGCTGAAGTCCTACACTGTCATCTTCCTAATCACTGAGGGAAAACATCAATGACAATGTGATTAACTACGTACAAGAAGCATTTAAAGGGATGTAGAATTCTTTGGCAAATTTCATGACGGAGACATTTTGTACCTCTTTGTTATATTTTAAACTTCTGATAAATCACTAAATTAGAAACCTCACAGTGGCTTCTGTGCATCATCTCTGGCTATTCAAATACTCAACATTTAACTACAATGCTTCTGTGGCACAGAACAGTTTCTACATGAAGCAATCTGCAACCTCCTGCTTGACACTGTATCCTCTTTATTTGATGTTCTCCACTGATCCTTACTCTTACCAAATACTGTTCCTATTTGCCTAGATGAATGATGAGTCTCTGTGGTTTCCTGTGGACCTAAAGCACATCTTTTAGACTTGTTTAAAGGATCAGTCACTTGCCATCCAAGGCACTTCAGTGAGTTATCCAGGCACAATTCAGTATGATGGGCCAAACAAGTTAATGTCTCATTAGAATGTATACAAACTTCTTTGCTATGAAAATAATATTATTCTAACATTTTACTAATTTTTTCTCAAATTGTAACATAAAAATATTAATCATGAGATTCTTCTACTAAAAAAAATACAATTGGATGTTATTAGCTTACGCTTACTGTATTAAAAGAAAACAAATTCTAATTTTTGTTATTTACCTAAATTTGAAATGCATCATTTCTTCAGAAGTTGAACATATTGTGCCTAAATATCATAAATCCAATAACATACAAAATATTTATAAAACATAAAATGAATCACATATGCAAATTGTATTTTTAATATCACCCTTGTATGTTAGGAACTCTTTCCCAAAAAAAAACTATTTTACTCAGAACTTCATCAATAGTTTCCTTGTTATAAAAATTACAGTTTATAGAGGCCATGCATTTCCTATAGTATTAGACAATGATATAAGCCTTATATAACGCCTATAAGCCCCAGCACCTCCACTAAAGAACTGTATTATTCAAAGATAATATGTAGCCTCAATTGTAAGTGAATGAGTGTATGTGTGTATATGTGTATCCGCCCATAAGTCCATCCATCTGTCTGTCTGCAAAAGATAGCCACAGATTTTGCAGTTCTTCTGATGCTTACTATATGAATATCAAAGGCCTTTTTTCCCAGATGCTCAGAAATGTTCCAAATTGTGCTAAAATAAAATCACTTAGATAATATAAGCTAGCCTCAAAATTAATAAAACCATGAACTTCATAGACTTTCACAAATGATGGGATGAAAACAATAATGTTCAGCCATCAAGTATTTCAATACTTCACTTTGTTTCTATGATACATTTGTCCCATATGAAATATTTACAAAAGGAGTTGTAATGGCCTTTTGGGACAAGAATAAGATTCCTGTAGGAAATGTTAAAACTAATTTTGATGGGATGCAAAGTTAGAGATGGCTGTTAAGAAATGGCGTGTTGCCATAGGGTGGGGTTTTGTTTTGGTTCCTGTTAGAGCTGCAGGTGTTTGGCTCCAGTTAAAATCAGGGCCAGCTGTGATATTTCAATAATTCTGATGTTTCCCTCACAATATTTCTCAGAAGTGATGCTTCCTGGTGATGTCTTACACCTGACATATTCAACTTGTGTGGTATGAATGGAAAATTATGGTAAATCACACCCATTTGTGACACCTCTTGCCCTTCTTCCCTCCATCAGGTCATAACATCAAGGACAAAGAAAAACATGAAACATGGGTGCTCTAGTCATTCACAATTGAGAACAAGATGATAGTCAAGAATGACCAGATGCATTCTTCAGGGAAGCCTTAGCGCAGCCTGGAGCGCTCCATGATGCTCAGTGTAGAGAATGATGCTTTTAAATGCTCTCTGTGCTAGGATCCATACCTATTATTGTAGGAATTTAAATAGTTTCTATTAAAAGCTCATTTTTCTTTTAAGTTTGTTTGAGTTGGAAACCCTCAAACCACAGTGTGTCTCATGCACATGTTCCCAAGGGCATATTCATAGGACCACACTGAGGTCATCTAGTAAGCTGTTGAAACGTTTTAAGAATTCCTTTAATGTACTGCACAATCTTGGTCTGATTAATAAAAAAGATATTTTAAGAAAGCACTTGGGAAAGAAGATATTAAACTACATGTAGATAATCTACATTACACTCTATAATGCATTGAGCTTCCCTCAGATAATTTGTCATTGGGAGAGGAAAACAATAAAACTATCACCTCAAGAGTTTTGCACCAAAACATCTCGGAACAATTGGTACATTCAGGCAAAACCCTTGTAGTATTTGTGATTAACAGCAGATATTCACAGGGGACACTTAAATCATTCAAAGATCATTTAATCAGAGGATTAAAAGGTAGACAATATTCTATCTAGCCAATAAAAAGCATATATGTTGCTTTCATTTGAGATGAAAATTTAAGTTTTCTTTTTTAAAAAAGAATAATGAAATTGTTGGATTAGAAATAGGGGTTTTTTTAACCATAAAATAAATTTTCATTTTCTACCAAGTATTTCCAACCACAGGTGGAAGGTAAGTGGCACATAAAATTCTCTTTTATTCTTTGAATGTCCAGTCTCCCTTTTCTACCTCCATAGTTGGACATACCCTTTTTCACCTCATCAGGAACTTCCTTCCTGTGCCTTGTTCCAGGCCTTGTACTTCACCCAAAGTGATTTCTAATTGAGCAAGCAGCTGTGCTGGCACAGGACACATGGGGCATAGGGCCACCAAACCAGTGGTTATTCCCACATCTGAAAGAAAGTGGTCAGTTTCTTATACCTCGGGCCAAAAAAACTCTGTAATTCATAACAGGAAAAAATAGGATACTTCAAACAGAAGTCATACTTCAAAAAATACTTTCTACAGAAAATTAAAAACTATAGAGGACTGCCAATCAGAAATGAGGGAGGGCTGAGCACTTTTGGCAAAGAGTTTGTGAACACATTTTTATAAAAAGGTAGGAGACTATGACTTTAGTGAGTTATCTATATGGCTAGAATGGATGTGACTCTGTTCATAAGCACAGGTAAAGCACATGTATCTGTAACAATCAAGCCTAAAGGGCACCATCTTAAATACCTGCCAGGTGTGATGGTAAGGCACCATGACTGACACAACTTGGAGAATAAAGAGTTTATATGCAGCTTACAGTTTCAGAGAATGGGGAGCACAGCAGCAGGCAGGCAGGCATAGCTCTGAACAATAATAGCTAAGAGCTTACATCTCGATCAATAAGCATGAGGCAGCGAGACCTAGCTGATAATGGTGTGAGTGCTTTCAAATCTGAAAGCCCACTCACAGCAACAGACCTGTTCCAATAAGGCCACACCCATAATCCTTCCCCAACAGTTCCACCAACTGGGAACAAGCTTTCAGGCAAATGAGCCTATAGGGGCCATTCTCATTCAAACCACCACAGGCACCATTAAAATGAAAGCTGCGATTGCACTGAGTTACTTGTCTAGCCTTCCCTGGACTCCTGCTCTCTGGTATCGTCTCATCTAATGCTGCCAACTGAGAGATAAAACTCTACTTTAACATTTGACATTTGAATGTTTACTTTAGAATGTTCATAAATGCAGCAACTCTGACACTCGCCCACTATTTTACACTCAGTCCCTTGAAGTCAACAAAATCAATTCTACTAATCCTAAAAATCAGGCTGGTCAGTCCATTTTCAGAGGTACAAAGGAACCACTTCAAACTTTATAAAACCTGTACTCCCCACAATTAAATAAATTTTCATTTGATGATTCATAAATCTACAAATATTATTACATACCTGCTATTTCATTCAATTTTAATTTAATTTTCAGAAATATGAAGAATACTAAATTTATACTAAACCCCTAGCATTTGCTACCTATTAAATACAATAAGGCAACTGAATAAATGAAAAACTCTTTTAAATTGTAATTTATGTTTTTATTTCTTTAGCTTTTGAGATACCCCGGCAGTACTGAAACTTGCTATGTAGCCCAAGGAGGCCTTGAACTCATGACATTCTGCCTGACTCAACCTCCAGAGTGCTAGGATTCCAGAAATGAGCCAACAGGGTGGTTGACTGGATAGTTTTACATGTCACATTAATGGGTATTTTAAAGTATTTCATACATTTTTTTATCTCTGATTTTCCCCACATTATGTAAGATTTTCCAAATTTGAAATTTGGAGAGGACAAATACTTCAAGTACAATAGGGAAGAAGGAAGTTCATCTCTTGAATAGAACAAATAAGAACACTTGGAAATTTCACAGTCACCTTTGATTATTTCTGTAATGTTTAGAGCACATTGCTCCCTAGTGTTTACAAAAGTCCCGAGAAGTTGCACATATATATTTCATAGTTAAATTCCAAAGAAAGATTTGGCTGTGAATAAAGAGGACAACTTTTTTTTTCCTCTAGAGTTCATTTATCAATCACAATCAGAGTATAATTAAACATTTATGATGCTAGAATTACAATTAGACTCTACTTTGGATGGGTAAGAAGGCTATTTGTAAGTCTTTGAAGATGATATGAGAACATGATATCTGACAAATAATATTCTTCCTCACTGGTAAGTAGTGTAATGACTGACAAATGCCATAGACTAAAAACAAACAAAAAACTTTGCATTCCATAACAACTACTTTGCAATGAAAATCATGACATTTCATTTATAAAAGTAACTAAATTTCACTTGTCATGATTTAATGAGAATATGAGGTTGAATTACTCATGAAAATATGAATGAACTTATATTCACTCATAAGACCATTACTTGAACAACTGTATGATAGTGGGTAGAATTTTAAAAAATAAAAATAAAACAAAACCTAAAAGTAGAAAATATTGTAAAATTGATGTTGGAGAAATTTACTTTTGCTTTGTCAACTTTGTTTCTGGTAAGATATTCATTGAACAACAAAAAAATGTTGATAAATAAACTCTAGGAAAATATACCCTAAGTTGATATAAACTGGAAGTCCTACACATCTCACAACACCACCATAAAGTGAGCAAACCAGCATTGTGGTTCACAGGCAGATGAGCACATGGCCACCTCTTTCCAGGAGTCAGTAGGGATGAATCCCTGATATTTTGGGGCCCCTTCCTGATTACCACACAAGACATACCATACCCACTTAATATCAGACCCATTCTCCCCATTATTTTATTATAAAAATACCTTATTGTCTTGATATGAAAATAAAACACACAAAAAAATCCTAAATTTATTTGCTTTTCTCTAGCAAGAACTGTAGTTTCTAAACTAAATGCACATTTGCTTTTAAGTGAACATTTATACTAAATAAAGGCACTGGTGTTAAAGAGATTGATTTTCCAACATTTTTCTCCTTTAGAAAAGCATGTGTTATTCACAATAATTCATTTAAATTTAAAAACTTCTACTATATATGGATAAATAACTCAAGCAAAGATATTATATAATTTTGCAAATGTTAGAAACTGTTAAGATACCTGTGTCATAATAAAATCTTTACAGGAAAAAAATAAAAGTTCCCTTATATTTTGAAGATTTACATGACTCTGAGATAGAGTAAGTTGTTTCTGTTTGTTATAGTAAGTAAAGTAGTGAAATAAAAATAGTGCAGAGAGCATCTAAATTTGAAGACTATTTTAGAAGAAAATTTTCAAGTTCCCTTTCTTGCTCGGCACACATCCTATCCAAGTTATTTTGTTCTTTGTAAATAGCATAGTTAACCAAAAACATTAAGGATTGAACTTTATAGAACTAAGTATGACTTGCTTTAAAATGATCAAACAGGATAGCAACTGTGAAACTTATCATATTTATTTCTATCAATGGTGATCTCTGAGTACTGGCCCCTGGCTATATTTCTCTTTTTCAGGAAAAGAAACCCATGACTCTCAAATTTTTATGTATCTTAAGTACGGTTGATTTTGCAGATTTGTAAGTATGAATATAGACAGCTAGTTGGTTCCAAATTATGAGTCTATGTTAGACACATAAACTATTTTAACCCAATAGTAAAATATTGTATCATGTGACTAAAGCCTAAGATCAACAGTTTTCGTTCCTTTATGTAAGACAATAGAGATTTTTTTTTTTTAAAGCAACTAGAAAATTCAAAAGTACAAACCTGGGCTTCTGAAAACACATCCCTCAGACTGTTAATTGGGCCATAGGGGATCCCACTTCCTTCAAAGAGACAGAGCCACTTGGCAGTCACTTCTTCTGCAAACCTAGGTGTAAACAAACAGGATGTTTTACAATCTAAAGAAGGGGACACATGCTCTTCTCTTCTGTGGTATCTTTCAAAGTAACTAATGGTGATTAAAACTAGGCTTCCTCCGTTTTCTTCACTGTGAGAGTTTAGAGTAAAGCAGCCACAGAATGTGACTTGAGTGGTCCTGCTGTGATCAGGATCCAGGCTAGCAGAGTGCTTTCTCTTAGCTCTAGCCTATGTGTTCTGACACAGCATCCCTGGAAAGAAGACATCTGGGGGAAAGTGAACCAATTATAAGTGTTCTTGAGAGATATGATGCAACCTCCAATGATGATGACTGAAGATTTGTGGGCCCTTTTGCATCTTCCCTCAATTTTACTATTGATCTTTTGACAGAAAAGGTTGAGACTCTTGGGATAATGACGAAATTTGATTGTGACCCACATAATCACTCTTTCTGCCTTACCCCATTTTCAGTTAAAAATTGTTCTTTAGAACTGTGGAGGTTGGCTACTTTTGTTAAAGGACAAAGCAATAATGAGTTTCTGAATTTGTCCCTGAGGCTAACCCAGGACATTGCTAATCTTTCCTCCATTCATGTCAATTTTTTTGGACCTGGATTCCTCCTTTGTAGGTAAAATTTGGAATAACATTAAGAAGTTCTTTGATCCCACTTGGATTGTTATTTGTGTCCTAATTGGGGGCGGGAGTGGTTTTAGGTTTCCTTCTCCGGTTCTGGGGCCTGTGGAACATGTAGTATAGACAACGGGTGTTTCATCAGAAGGCCGTTAACGTCATGATGGCCCTCAGAGATCAAGGTCAGAAAGCTGACCAAGCACAGCTGAATGTGTGGCTTGCTCAGTTGAAGCATGAGACTCAATAATGCATTGAAGGGTTCAGCAGTTGATAACTGGATAGTCAATGACGGGTAAGAGCCCATAAGGGTGGGTCAGACTAAGACAGTCACAGTCGCCCTAATGCTGCCCTCTCCAAAGATGGCATAAGGAAAACAAGTTTAACCTGTGACCCCAACTGGATTGCTGTAAGGCCTGCTTTTTTAAACAAAGAAGAAGGAACTGTGGATGTTCTGCCCTGACCTGCATAGCAGGAGTTGCTGTATCGGCTATTTTTGCTATCACATCACTTGATGGAATTTCCCTGCCAGAGTCGAGACTTCTGCTTTTGGCCTGATAAGAGAGAACTGTGCTAAGAAATGCAAACCTACGCCTTTGGCTTACGTCATCAGTCACGGCTAGGGGTTGGGCTTATGGTTTTTGCCTTTATAAGCCTGCTGCTTTACAATAAAGTTCAACCTTGATCAGAAAAAAAAAAGAGAGAGAGGAGTGGAAAGTCTTGCAAATTTATTTGAGAATTAATTTGTCTCAAATATTTAATTCTTGAATTGTGTTAAATCCAGGAAGTAGTATTCTGAAGCCGACAACACCATTTATGTTATCTTTTCCAGTATATCACTACCTGGGAGTAGCCATGAAACCTGATGTAGTTACTAATGACCTTTCTTACAGTCTCCAACTGTCTATAGCCATCACGAATCAAACCAAGTGTTCTTTCAGAGTCCTCCCAAAGTGCTTCATGATGTTAACTTCTCTACTTGCAAGGCCCATGATACTCATCGTTCTGTCTTTACTAATCTTTGGCTAGTTCTTTTTCTTATATTATTTTGCTATTCCAGTGTTCCTTGCTGTCATTTAATCAGATGTATTCCTTAGAGAAATGGTCTCCAAAGGCCTATGTGTTGAAACTTTGATTGTAGCCTGTAGCATTGACTCGGGGAAGTGAAGCATTAAAAGGGTATATGTACTAGGAGAGAGACTATCAGTACCACAGCCTAGTCCTGCCTCTTTCTGGTTCCTAGCCTCTATGAACTGAACACCTTTCTCCACCACATCCCAGCCATAGCATATTGCCCTGCTGCTGGCCTAAATGTGACATAACCAATCAACTATGCACCAAAGATCTGAAATCATGAATTAAGGTACAAAAATCTTTTGGATATTTTAACATGGACACACTAAGCTGGCCAAGATCATTTTTAAGAGTTTGATATCTCTGCATGAAATATCAGACTCGAATTTTGAGACTTAACCCTTTTCATACCCATTTCCATTTCTAATTCTTACAGGACTGCTCCACACAGAAGCACTGCTATCTTAATAAGAATTTCCACTTGCCATCCCCTTGCTAAACTGCATCCATTTAAACCTGGTACTCCTTCCTTTTGCTCACTTACTACAGCATGTATAATTCTTCTGGGGAAGCACCCCTCCCATAATAACTTTTATTTGTACATTACCATTAGATCACAGCCCTGGTGATTGTGGCTTCACATTGGACAGTGGCAATGTTTGGCTTAAAACCTATTGCCTCAGGGCTGGAGAGAAAGCTCTTGAGTTAAGTGTGTTTATTGCTCTTGCAGAGGACCCATGATCAACAATTCATAGCCTCCTATATTCTAGGTCCAGGAAATCCCACGGCCTTTTCCAGTCTCCTCAGATGCCTGAACTCATGTACACAAAATCACATGTGCACACATGCACAGACACACACACACACACACACACACACACACACACATATATATAATTAAAAGTAAAATAAGGCTTAATTACTCATATTGCCTCTACTACTCCTTTAATCCATTCAGGAGACTATCAACACATAAATTGACAAAGAAAATATGATAAATATCTCATATAAAACTCATATTTATATTTTTCATAAAATTCATATATATATGTTTTATTCTATTATAAAATGAAATCATAGTATTTGCATGCAAATGGATGCTATTGAAGACCATCATACTCAGCAATAAAAGCTAAATGGAAAAAGACAAATATTGTCCTTTTTTCTCCCGTACACACATACAAAGTAAAAGGGAGCTGTAAGAGAGGAATGTGTATAGTGGGAACCAGAAGAAAGGAGAGGGTATAGAGATAAATATGATCAAAGTATATAATATAAAAGTTCTTATTAAAACCTATCACTATATATAATGAGTATACATTAATAAATTTTATTTTAAAAGAAAAATTTCATGAATTCATTGTTTTTAATAGCTGAGTAGTACTCCATTGTATAAATGAACCACATTTTCTGTATCCATTCCTCTGTTGAGGGACATCTGGGTTCTTTCCAGCTTCTGGCTATTATAATTATAGCTGCTATGAACATAGTGGAGCATGTGTCCTTATTGCATGTTGGAGCATCTTCTGGGTATACGCCCAGGAGTGGTATAGCTGGCTCCACAGGTAGTACTATGTTTAATTTTCTGAGGAATCGCAAAACTGATTAATGAAATTCTTAGGCAAATGGATGGAACTAGAAAATATCATCCCGAGTGAGGTAACCCAATCACAAAAGAACACACATGGTATGCACTCACAGATAAGTTGATATTAGCCCAGAAGCTCAGAATACTCAAGATACAATTCATAGACCACAGGAAGGAAGAAGGAAGACCAAAGTGTGGATACTTTGGTCCTTCTTAGAAGGGAGATCAAAATACCCATGGGAGGAGATACAGAGACAAAATGTGGAACAGAGACTGAAGGATATGCCATCCAGAGACTGCCCCACCTGGGGATCCATCCCATATATAGTCACCAAACCCAGACACTATTGTAGATGCCAGCAAGTGCTACCTGACAGGAGTCTGATATAGCTGTCTCCTGAGAGGCTTGACAAATACCTGACAAATACAGAGGTGGATACTCTCAGGCAACTATTGGACTGAGCACAGGGTCCCCAATGGAGGAACTAGAGAAAGGACCCAAGGAGCTGAAGGGGTTTGTAGCCCCATAGGAGGAACAACAATATGAACCAACCAGTACTCCTAGAACTCCCTGGGTCTAAACCACTAACCAAAGAATATACATGGAGGGACCCACGGCTCCAGCAGCATATGTAGCAGAGGATGGCCTTGTTGGACATCAGTGGGAGGAGAGGCCCTTGATTCTGTAAAGGCTCACTGCCCCAGTATAGGGGAATGCTAGGACAGGGAAGCGGAAATGAGTGGCTTGGTAAGCATGGGGAGGGGAAGATAGGGGGGGGGAGTTGGAGGGGAAAGGAGGAAAGGGATTAACATTTGAAATGTAAATAAAGAAAATATCTAGTAAAAACATTTTTAAAAAAAAGAAGAAAAAACATACTATCTTCAATCTCTCTCCAATGCACCAGTGACATTAAATCAAATTTCTTTAACTATCTTCTTCCCAAGGCCTACAAGCTGCTCTCATAGAAAAGCCACACATTCCTGATTGGCTATCATACCCTCAAAACTATTCTGGACACTTGCAGGCTCCCAGAGTCTGAACCACTAACCAATGCCTATGCCTCCCTCACACACATACCAGATGTGCAGCTTGGTTTCATATGCGTCCCCCACAACAGGGGGGTTGCCTACGTGTGGGTCCTGGTCCTCCAATGGGGCTCCCTTATCTGGCCTCATTGGGGCTGCCTTATCTGACCTCATGTACCTAGTCCTTCATTGACTTGATTGGCCAGGCTTAGTTGGTATGGGGTGGTCTCCTCCTTATCAGAGGACATGGGGAGGATGAAGAGGAGGAGGGGGGAAAGGAACAAGGTGCTATGTGAGGGGAGGAGTGGGGGAGGAGGAGCTGCAATAAGGATGTAAAATGAATAAATAAATAATTAATGGAGAAAAAAAGGATAATTGTTTTGAGATACTCTGAAACTTTAAGTGACAATTTAAATGATCAACTACAGAGATACAAAATGCATGTATTCCATTTATAAGAATGTTTAACAATTAATATATAACAGAAGATAAATAAACTCTTGTGGATTAAAAATATATATGCATACATAGTTGGCAAACAAACCCAGGATTTTTGCATGCTGAGAAAGGATGGAGAGACAGAAAAACAGAAGGAAATGGAAGGAAGTAAAGAATCTAAGAAAGAAAAAGTAAGTGTTTGAACACTTAAATATTCTACAACCACGAGAAAAACTCTACCCTAGTTCCAAAGGCCATGCATTAGCCACCATTTGTCCCCTGCTTGGCTGCTAGCAGCACAGCTCAGTGAGTGGCATACCGCTGAGCTCCAGTCTCAGAGGCTTAATGAGACAGCTGGAGACCAGCATCTCATAACTGCATCCATGTTTGTGTCCCTGGCACCAGACAAAATACTCTGCCTCTCTTATTTCTAGTCCTGATAACATCATGAAGAGTATTATAGTTCTCATAGTTGAGAAAACTATGGTGTAGAGAGCTCATTTGGACCACCGTATGAATCACAAGTCTCAAAGCTCTCAGCTGTGGGCTTTAAACAGTTTTTGCTTAGGGTATTTTTGTTTGTTTTTTGGTTTTCTGAACTCAGTTTGTAAGGTGAAAATTTAATGATAACCCAAACACTAGCACCTATAGCTCCACCCTTAATCTATCAACAATGAAACTGCTGTATATGCCTAAGGTTTCAAAGGAAAATGGAGGCACGCTGCACTGAAGGCCTTGCCATTCCGGTCTTCTTTCCAGATGGCTGATTATGGACCCTGGAGCTGTGGAATGTCATGTCTGTGCAGCAACAATCCTGAGCTGATTCATTTGCTTGTATTTTGAAAATTAAAACATGGAAGCTTTCATAGGTTCAAATTCAAGTTGGCATTCTAGGGCAGAGTTCATCTCGCAGCACAGTGCTGCCGTATCTGAAGGATAACAGCAGTCGCTGATCACTAACATTTACTGAGACAAGACTAATTTTAATCCTAACATCATCCAGGTCTGAGTTCCAGAGTTAGCTGTTCACCCTCTCTGCATTCCAAGTTGTCCATGTTTTAGGAAAAGTAAAATAGCTATAAATTACTTATGGTAAGACATGATAAGTAACCAATATTTGTTTGGCAGCAATTCCACTTATAATAAAATATGTATAACAAATACTCCCATAATTGCAGATCTCTGTTGGAATGCTAGTGGGGGCTCTACAGTAGCCCAATCTATTGCTACTTATCTGTTGGGATTTTTATGATCACAAAACTTTATGATTCTGGGACTTACAAAAAAATTTAACTTTATTTTTTGTTGTGCCTTTTCCTATAAAGCATCTTTGTACTGAGGTCTCTAAGGATTTAGTGATGACTGGATTCAGGGATTGCACTTGGTCCTCATTATGCTTGGAGCTCCACCATAGTAGGGAAGGATGAGGCAGAGAGTCAAGCTGAGCAGGAAACAATAAATCAGGCTTTTACCAGGCCAACAACTAGGACACTCAGAAACTATTTAAAGAGGCACCAACAAACACTGTTCACGAGGGGGGGGGGGTTAAAGAGGTTAAAGGTTTCTCTTTCATCTATCTTAAGGGTTGAGTGCAAGGACAAAGCTCTTAATGGCAATGAGTGCGTGTGCTGACCTTGTGTAGTCATAATTGGATGAAGCCTGCACATCTCTACCCAGAACTTTATAAGTGATCCAGAGTGTGTGGAGTCCATGCCGAATATATAGCTAGATGAGGCCCAGGTCTCTTCCCTTATGGTTTATTCCAGGATTTTTAAGGAACCCAAGAAGAATCTTTCCATTTTTTTCCCCAGAGCTTTCCTAATAAAGGGCAAAGTCTCTGTGAACCCAAAAGTGTATCAGGCCTGCTATACATGAAAAACTTTCTTGAAACAGCTGTGCACTACCTCTGCCTCTTAGACTCTTTCTGGCTTCTCTTCTGCATAGATCCGTGAGCCTAAAAGGAAAAGGTTTGACAAAGACACCCAGGTTAGTGCTGAGTTCTCCAACATCTCTCATTTGATGCACACTGTCCCAATGTGGGTCTCTGTGCTCATTGCCATCTGCAGCAAGAGGAAGCTTCTCTGGTGAGGGTTGAGTGATAGCAATATGTTATTAGGAGTTAGATACCTCTATGAAATCTACACAAGTTAAAGCCAGACAAATATTCCAGCATAAAAGAGGAAGGGTGAGCACAAATTCCCATGCCTAGCCAGGAAACTATTTGCAGTTGATACTTGCTGGGAGAGAGAAAAATCAGTTTTCTTCAATGGAGTGACTACTTGGCCAACAAAAATCTTACTTCACACCTCTGCCCATTTTGTTTTGTTTTAATTTTAGTTTTAGTTTTGGAGTTGTTATTGTTGTTGCTATCATTTGAGAAGGAGAGAGCGGACATAGAGTTTGGTGAATAGGGTTAGGGTTATATCCAGGAGTATTTGAATAAGGGGAAAATGTGATCAAAGCAGACTACGTGAAATGCCTCAGATGTTTTTTAAAGAGAATAGCATCTGTGACGCAAATGTGAAATTATGGACCTCTTGTTTTTATAATGTAGCAGTAGTAGGTGCATACGGAGGAGAGAAGAAGTTCATTCTCTCCTTTTAAGTGAGCAGTTGCAAGGTGCACACTTAGATCATTAGGTTGATGCTACTAAAACAGAACTTATGCTGTCAAGCTTGTAGCACAAGTACTGTATGTGCTGAATCATCTTACCAGCCCTATGTCACTCTTTTAGTTTTGAAACATAGGACAGAAAATATTTTATCAATATGGACTAAGTTATCTGACAATGTATTAAAAAAATGAATATGAT
Source organism: Montemys delectorum (assembly GCA_019843815.1). NCBI lineage: Eukaryota > Metazoa > Chordata > Mammalia > Rodentia > Muridae > Montemys > Montemys delectorum. The sequence goes on along the minus strand of JADRCD010146319.1, from coordinate 4,225 downwards.
GTATTAAAAGTTAATAAATATCAAAAAATTTACACAGGAAAGGCGTTCTTCCCCCTCTTCTCCATTCTAGTTTCCCTGGTCCTGCTACTGCCTGTTTTAGCACCTCCTCCTCTCAACCTGTCCCCTTTCCTTTGGCAGACCCCTGCCTGCTACCCCTGCCTACCAAAGACCCTATAGCAACTGAGTAGCCTAGACCTAGGTAGACTAACGTATGTCCTCCATTGCAGTTCCCCTGTAAGGATGTAACACCATTCATTATCTATGACAGATAATACTCTCATATTTCTCCCATTCTTTGAGACTCACAGTACCCCAGCTCTGTTTCCTAAGGGGACCTTGTAGACCTAGCTGTGTTCTCATTCCTCTTCTGTCCAGTTGTCCATACCACATCCAACTTCCAGTTCATGACTGAATCCCACATCCTGTGCCTAGCTCCGATCAAGCAAAATCCCTGAACCATTGTTTATCTGTACCCTGCCTCCAATATCCATGCATAGCAATAGATGCACATTGTCTGTACAATTCTGTCTGATTAGTCTTGCTGAACTTTACTTCAGGCTATAGGCTTGGTTCTTATCCTATAACCTGTAAATCAGTCCTGCTTGATCAGCCTTTGTGACCCTCTCCTACTCCTACCACATCAAATATCCAGGCCTACCCTGAGGGCATACCATATGCTGAGGTATAGTCTAGTAAGTTTGCTGAACTCTAGCTCACATGTACCTTCTGAATGTCCAGACATATCTCTGGTTACATATCTCTGACTATGTGAGGTTTAAGTCTTATAATTCCCTGGAACCACATCTGGCCTCAGCATCACCAAAGCTCGAGCTTTGCTCATAGTGACTGGCTATGTTGCTCTATGCCAAGGCAGTCTAGAAATTCATAGGAGACACAACACCAGCAAAAGAAGTCCTATATATATATGGAAGGTCAAGACAGTATACTTCCCACAAAGTCCACCACTAGATACAAATGTTCTGCAATGAGAATAACCTAGATCAATCCAAGGACACAAAAAATTAGAAGAAAAAAGCATAACTTCATCAAGGAACTGAAGAATTTTAAAGAAGACACAAATAGCTCAATATACACAAATGATGAACTTAAAGAAAATAAATACCTGAGCAATGCCCAAGAAAATAAAATCATAAGGCTGAATAAGATAACAAAGACAATGTAGGATTGTAAAAATCAAACTCAGTAAAGATAATATTGAACAAAACTCAAACTGAAATGAAGATGAAAATGGAAACCTCAATATTGCAATTTTAAAACTCAGCTGTGGGTGAGGCTTACCAGGAGAATAAATCAAGCAGAAGATAAAATAGCAGGACTCAAAGATAAAATAGAGGTTTTACACCATACAAAATCAATGATTATAAAAATTAAAAATAAACACAGGAAAGTTTAGGAACTACGGGGCATCATAAAAAGACCAATCTTCAAATTATAGGCACAGATGAAAGAGAAGGATTCCAAGTCAATGGCTTACATCACATCATCAGCCAGCTCATAGAAAACTTTCCCATTCTAAGGAAAGGTACCCATACAGATACAAGAAGAACAGGAACACCAAACCAGAAATGAATGCCCCCCCCATGTCATATTACAGTTAAAACAATAAATATACAGAAAAAGAAAGGATATTAAGAGTTGCAACAAAACACATACATACACACACATGCACAGACCAATATATAACAGAAAACCCATCAGAATGACAGCTGTTTTATCACTGGGAATGTAAAAGCATTAAGAGCATGAAGCAATGTTCTTATAGTTCTAAAAGAAGACAGGTGCCAACTTAGTTTATTATACCCAGCAAAACCATCCTTCACAGATGACAGAGAAGGAAAAACTGCACGGTATAAACAGACTAAAAGAAATATGTACATCAAAATAAGCTCTGCAGAAGTGACATTTCAGATTAACAAGGGGAATAAGCATAAGCATAAGACTGTGGAGAGGAAACAAGTGATAATACAATTGCTAAAACACAAAATACAACTAGGAACACAAACAGAGAACAGAAAAAATACCAAGATGACTTATCAACAAACACTTTCAATAATAATTATAATTCTATATTATTCTAATTATTCCATAATAGTAATTCTAATATGTCCTCAACAGTCAAATAAAAGACAGAGGCTAACTTAATGGATGAAGAAACAAAACTTACATTCTTGTTATCTACAATAAACTCAGCTTTAAATATGCACAACCTTAAAGTGAAAAAAAAAACGGAAAAAAGAAGGACTTCCAACAAGTAAGAACTTAAAGCAAACATGCTATCCCAACATTCAAAAATAAATAGACTTCAAACTGAAACTAATCAAGCTAGATTTAAAACAATGTTCCTCCTATGAGGATGCAAAACCCTTTAGCTCCTTTGGTCCTTTCTCTAGCTCCTTCATTGGGGACCCTGTGCTCAGTCCAATGGATGGCTGTGAGCTTCCACTTCTGTATTTGTCAGGCACTGGCAGAGCCTCTCAGGAGACAGTTGTACCAGGCTCCTGTCAGCAAGCACTTGTTGGCATCCACAATAGTGTCTGGGTTTGGTGACTGTATTTGGGATGGATCCCCAGGTGAGACAGTCTCTGCATGGCCTTTCCTTCAGCTTCTGCTCCACACTTTGTCTCTGTAACTGCTCCCATTGGTATTTTGTTCCCCCTTCTAAGAAGGACCAAAGTATCCACACTGCAGTCTTCCTTCTTCTTGGGCTTCATGTGGTCTGTGAACTGTATCTTGGGTATTCTGAACTTCTGGGCTAATATCCACTTCTCAGTGAGTGCATGCCATGTGTGTTCTTTTGTGATTGGGATACCTCACTCAGGATGGTATATTCTAGTTCCATCCATTTGCCTAAGAACTTCATGAATTCATCATTTTTAATAGCTGAGTAGCTGAGTAGTATTAAAATGTACCACATTTTCTATATCCATTCCTCTGTTGAAGGACATCTGGATAAAATTTGCAATGTAAATAAAGAAAACATCTAATATAAATAAATAGATAAAGCATTTCATTCTAATTAAGAGAATGATTACTCAAAAAAGACATTACAATCTTAAGCACAGACACACTAAACTTTGTGGTATTCTATTTCTCATAAAACAAACTTCTGGATTTAAAGGCATAGATTAACACCAAATACATTAAGAGTAAATGATTGCACTTTCTCCAATAGACAGGTTATCTGGACAAAAATTAATAAAGAACCATCAAGATTAAATTATTTCATAGATCAAATGGACCTGATACATATCTATAGAACAGTCCACCCAAATCTCAAAAAAAAAAAAAAAAAAAAGTACATTCTACTAAGAGGCCCATGGAAGCCTCTCTAAAATAGACTAGATCCTAGGATACACACACACACACACACACACACACACACACACACACACACAAACTTAACAAATGCAATAAAATTTAAAATCAAGAGTAAATGAAGTTCTACTATGTACACAAACTCATGAAGATTAAACAACTTATCACTGAATGACAAATGGATGAGAGAAGAAATCAAGACAAATTTAAAAAAAAAAAAAACAAAATCCTGGAACTAAATAAAAATGAAAACACAACACAGCAGACCATCCAGACACATGAAAGCATTCCTATGAAGGAAATTTATAGCTTTAAGTGCCTACATTAAAAAATCACAAACAGCACAAATAAATGACTTAATGATGTAACTCAAGAATTTGGAAAAACAAGTAAGAACAAACCCAAATCTAGGATATGGGAAGAAATAATAAAAAACAGAGCAAATGCAGGATGACATAGAAACAAAGAAGAATGATATGAAGATTAAAGAATCTAATAAGCCTGCTGTTAGAGGAAAAAAACAACAACAGCAAGATCCACAGATCCTTAGCCCATCTACTGAAAAAAAAAAAAAAAAACAACTGGCCCAGTTTAACAGATTCAGAGGAGGGGAACACAACAACAAACACCATGTTATAGTGAAATACATTACAAAGCCTGCACTCCATTATGTTGAAAATTTTAAATACATGACCATGTTTCTAGATTCACCCAAACCATCAAAGGTAAATCTCCAGAGGAGATCAACAACCTAAACATACCAATAAAAATGGGATGAAACAGTAATAAAAAAAATCTCCTAAATATAGCCCATGACCAGAGGGATTCATGCTAGAATTCTACCAGACATTGAAAGAACTGTAGCCAATAAACTCAGAGGGAGGGGGAA